>CM021110.1:308614783-308773722 GCA_007115665.2 Sequoiadendron giganteum
TGATGTGGCATTATATTTGATGATGTGGTCTTGAAACCAATTTTTATAAGCAAGAGACTTACCGAATAAGCTGTTATACAAATTTGAGAATAATTTAAAATTTTCACACAAGACTTTGAAAAGTGTGAAATTCTGGTGACCCACTATAAACCCCTCCCCCTTATCTACCAGTCAATATATAAACTACATAACTATCAAATCACATAATTGTCAAATATTTAACTTAACGTAAAAGACTAATTACAATACTTAAAACAAAATTAGTCCCCACTTATGTGACATTATTACTTCTTTTAATTTTCTTTGTAGTCCTAATTTGTAATACGTGTCCACATTTCCAGAGTTATCGGTGAAGAAATGATTTCGCCCGAGGATGAGGAGACATCTTCTTGCGGCCATCGGTAAAATTTGGGTTTGGTAAGATTCTCCGAAATCTTGGCGACGGCATTTATTAGATTTTCCTGCATGTGATTTATCAGCCTGAAAAGTAATTTACCGAGAAAACAGCCTTCTTTCACGGTACGTGGAAATCTCTTTTTTCTACACATGTTAAATTCTACTACAAACACCACAATCGAAGTGTTAGATTCCTGCTAACAATGCGTTAATTGACATTTTCTTCTTATCCACTTTTTCTTAATAAATTTCTTCAACAACCGCATTTGGATAGTAATTGTTCACATCTATTAGAAATGGCTTTCCTTGCAGTTGAAAATGCTAAGAAAAATAATGAAAGCAAAGTGAAGCCCTCGCTGGACAAGGAGGAGGATTTCAATCCTTTCACCAAATATTTTGAGGTCAAGGAGAGTTTGATGGCCCCAAAAAATGGGGAAACAATATCAGGTATGCTAAATTATATGCTCCATTTCCTTTTTCTTCCCGCCATAGGGTTCTGTAGATTCATTCTGAAAATCTGTAAAGTTTCATATTTGTTAGATAACTTGTGTATTTGAGTCTATATATAGGCAAGGCTAGTTCCTCGTCCTTGATCATGGCTATGGAAGGTTCTGATCAGGCAGTTCAGTTGGGTTCCTCTTCCTGCAATGGTGATGGGAGTTGCAGCTCCAAGAATCTGTTTAGCCAACAATCCTACTTCGGTTTTCAACAATACCCAGTAACAAGGTAAGTATTTAGCCAATGCATTGTAGTATATGTATTGGTTCATAATAAAGCTGAGATCATTAAATTGGTTTATTTAAGTTCTTTTGTTAAGAGGTATTGTAATAAGATTTTTAGATTAAAATTGTGTCAATTTTTACATCAACGTTTTGGATCATATTCCATGTTCCATGATCACTCTACTCACTCTTCTCTTTATCTGCATTGCATCCTGATGATGGATTATGGAATATGATCCGAAATGTTGATGTAAAAATTGGTACAGGTTTAATCCAGAAATCTTATTACAATATTGTCATGGACTGTGGGAACTTCATGCTTTTAAGTAAGAGGTATTTTTCCACAGCCTCTCAAATTAGGATATTGCTGTCAAGATTCAATGGTATAATTTTTCGAGCCAAATTCATTGACCCATATTTTGTGAATAGTGGTTCACAAGAACCATCTATGATGAATAGTCCACTTAACATTTCTTATTTTTTCAAAAACTGTTATCAATGTCCACAAAGATTAATTCTTGCAGATTTCTGTTTGGTTTCTAAGGCTGGCTGGATCTGCCATTCCAGAGAAGCAATCTCTGGGTACCCCCAAGTTGACCATTTTCTATAATGGAATGGTTAATATATATGATGATATTTCTGTAGATAAGGTATGCAGAACATTATCATTTTATTCTTTATGTTTTCTTTTATTCTGATGATGGATCACTGAATGTGATTCGAAATATTGATGCAAAAAATACACATAATCTAATTCAGAAACACTCAGATACATACAATTTGTTTTTCTTATTACATGTCATAAATTGATTTTGACATGTAATTTGGGTTTCAGGCACAGACCATTATGTTACTCGCCAGCAGTGGGAATAAACACTTCCCTCTCACAAAATCAGTTCCACTAATGATTCTCAACCAGCCCATTCGAAAGGCTTCAGGTAAGCAGAAAAACTTTTGTTTTTGCCTTTGAAATTCAAATGAATTCAGAAAATCCAGGCTGTTTTAAGTTTAGAGTTGGATTTTGCAAAACCAAAGGAAATCCAGTCAAAATCTCAGCTCATAATATTTATGGTTAGGGATCATAATATAACTTACACATTTATTTTTCTTCTTGGAGTAAAGCTATTGTTAGTGCTTAAATAATATTTACTTTAAATTGGTTATCAGATATTCCGCTTGTGAGAAAGCATTCTCTACAAAACTTTCTGGAGAAGCGCAGGAACAGGTTCTTACTATTTCAAATGAAATTTTGTATTCTGATTTGAATTTTCTTTAGTTTTAAAACTATATTCTGAATTGGTAAACAATGTTTCTACAGGTGGATCTCGAAAGCTCCATATGCAAAAGAACCAAATCCATGTCCCATAGCTTTCTGAACTTGATGGTTGTATGGTTGTATTTAGTGATTTCTTTTTTTACTGTTCAAGCTCTAAGGTCTTAGTTTTGATTTTGTTGTTTTTGTTTGACAATGTAAATTTTGCTTTTTTATAGATTTTCTGTTTCAGCTTGCTGCTGTTACAATGTAATTATTGCTGCTATGTACAGTTTTTTATCATTTTGTTCTGATGGTCAACTTTTCTCTGCAGTTTATAACTGCACTCTCTGTAACTTAACTCGTATTTAATCAATATAAAAAAATGTTAGAAATATTGTATTACATGTTTTGAATATTATGTCCAAAATTTTATGAAATTATAATAAGATATGTATTTTTGAAATTAAATATGTTTCTATGATTAAATCACAATTCTAAACGGATAACCATCATAAATTTTTGATTTGACAAGTATAATTATTGATCACATTATTTCTTTTTATGAAAAAAAAAACAGTTTTGAACTTTCACCCTCGAATTAATATAAAATAATTTTTTAGACCAAAAATAATTGACTAGCAAACTTCAACAAAGATATTAAATGATGACATTTTATGACCAATTTTACCTTGAAATATTCAATATTTTATTTACAATGCAAGAGAATTTTTTATGTAAATCATCAAATATTCTCAACAATAAATTGATATATTTCTCCATTAATTTTTGCCTTACTATGAGCTAGATGTCTAACCCATTCATTCTACCAACAACAATGTTACAATGTAATTATGAAAAATACATTTGAGGTATGAAATGTTACATATTTGTTCTAAATAGAAATTTCTTGTATGAGCTTCTAAATATTTACATAAATTACAAAGAAAAAATAAATAATCAATTTTGTTAGTTTAATATTAATTTATAGACTTACTGCAAAATGTTTATTAGAAGATCATTCTCGTAATACAAGCTTTTGGTATTATAAGTGCATGTCAATTGGAAGTTTTATCTTATGTACATATCTAGGGATCAAAGAGCAACATTCTAGCCTCTTAATATTGTTTGACAAGACTCTCTAGAGTTTTTATTTGTTATTTTTCTATTAACTTTTCCTTTAGAATGGATTAATGATTTAAATATGGTTTTTTCCTTGCATTCTACAAATCTTAAAATCATATTGTCAATGGAAATCACAACTCCCAAATAGTGAGGAATTTTCTTACCAAATATTATGTTGAGGTATAAACTATTAGTACCTAACACCACCCAAGTTTCTAAAAGAGACTAAAAGCTCATTTATTTGTATCTCATAAATCCATTTTACTTATATAAATCATTATTTAAAAAATGATTTGTTGTTATATTTCTTTGTTGGTTTCTCTTCTATTTAATCAGCTTTAAATTGACCACAGTTTAAAAGTGGAAAGAAGTTTACTTGAGGTAGTTATATGCACACTTATTTATTAGACATAACATCCTTGTTAACTAGGTTTTATAAAAGTATATAGTCTAGGCTCTTGTTATATATCAAGAAAGCCTTTGTGATCAAATATAGCTTTGATGGCATCATGAGATTCAATCTCTTTTATAATTCATCATTATGTCTAGTATTTTATTTGATTTTTTTCAATTTTTAAATATTATAATCATGAATTTATTCATGTATTAAGTTTTATATGTACATTAGATCCAAGTTTATATCAGATTTTTTGTATTGTTCTTAGTATTTTTTCTTTAATGTTCCTAGAAACTTTTATTTATTTATTTGTATTTAATCTTGAAAATTTGTGTTTCATTTTGTATTGTTTTTAATGTTATTTCAAATATATCCATGTTTCCACAAAATATTCAATATCCTTATAATATTTTGATGTCCATTTGGATAAATTTTACCACTAACATTAACTTTTGACATGTTTCTTTGAACTTATATGATCATTCACTTAGGTTATTTTTATTTATATTACATCTAGATTTTTTTATGTTATAACTCAATCATTTTATTTTTGAATTTTTCTTAGTTTATATTGAATGCTTGATATCCCTATTAGTTCTTGCATTTCAATTAAAGAATTCTCTATGTGTTTCACACCTTTTAGACTTTGATGCCCTTGTGGATAAAAATCTATTGTTTAAAACTTTATATTTTTTGGAATCTATGTGTTTAGCCTTTTATATTTTCCTCGAAATGGATTTGTTCAAAGATTTATGGTATTAATAAACAATCCATTCTACTTTCTCATTAGATCCTAAAGCCATATTTTTATAACTTTATCTTTGAGACTTTCCCTAGATCTAATATTGTTACTCAATTTAATATATTTGGATGTCACTCATAGGTGATAACTTGCTTATTATTTATCTTTATCTAGATTTCACAACAATATAAGCTTGGGCTAAGAGAATGCCAGATCTAGAAGTGCAATAGAACTATTTTATTCTTTTAAAGATACCTTTAACTCTAATTCTTTCTCAAACCTAATACACTATCAAGATGTACTTAATCTATTATTTTTACTTGAAAGGCATAATCGACTATCAAATTATTTTCTTTTATATAAAGATATCAGCTTTGAACTTTCACCCTCCAATCAACATAAAATTGGTTTTTAGTCAAAAAATAATTAACTAACAACCTTCAACAAAGATATTAATAGATGACATTTTTTTGACCAGTTTTAACTTGAATCATTCAAAATTTATATATAATACAAGGGAAAAATTTATGCAAATGATCAATATTATAAACAATAAATTGATATATTTTTACATTAGTTTTTGCATTTTCATGGAATAAATGTCTAGCCCATTCTACTATCACCAATGTTACATTGTAATTGTGAGAAAAAAACATTATTGAGGTATGAAATGCCACATATTTGTTCTAAATAGTTTGAATTTTATTTTACATGAATTTGTAACTTGCATTAAAAAACATCTTGTATGAACTTCTTAATATTTTACAAAGAAAATATAAGTTTTCAATTTTATTTATTTAGTATTGTTTATAGGGGCAATGGGCCTAGCTTGATTGACTAAAGCATCCTGTTGCACGCAAGAGGTCACGAAGTCTAGTCTCCCCACCATCCTCGTGGTACTAGAGGGTGTGTTGTGCTAGTGTCACCAATCACATGAAAAAAAATTACTAGGAGCACTGTAGTTTATAGGGGGATGGATACCCGACCGATTCCTTCAGTTTTAAAAAAGTTTTAAAAAAATATTGTTTATAGATTTTTTAATGAAAAATGCTTGTTAGAATATTATTCTTATAATACAATATTTTGGTCTTACACTTGTGCATGACAATTGGGGGTTTCATCTTATGTACATATTTAGGAATCACATAGAGCAACATTCTAGTCTGTTAATATTGTTTCAACAAAACCCTCTAGGATTTCTTGTATTAATTCTACCTTTAGGATGGGTTAAGGATTTAAATATGTCTCTTTCTTTCCATTCTACATATATTATTGTTAATAGAAATCACAGCACCTAAGTGGAGGTAATTTCTTCCCAAATATTTTGATGAGGTAGAAACTATTAGTGCCTAATACTAGCCAAGTTTCTAGAGGAGACTCAAAGCTCACATATGTGTATCCCTTAAATCCATTTTATTTAAATGTAAATCATGGCTTAAAATATGACTTTTTATTTTCTTTCTTAGTTGTTTTATCTTCTATTTAATCCACTTAAAATTCGTCATAGTTTAAAAGTGAGAAGAAGTTGAGTTGAGTTAGTCATATACACATTTATTGGGCATAACATCCGCATTAACTAGGTTTTATAAAATTATATCATCTAAGCTCTTGTTATATATTAGGAAAACCTTTATGATCAAATATGGTTATAATTTCATTATGATATTCAAAATCCATTTTATATTTCATGGTTATTTCTAGTATTGTACCTCATGTTTTCACTTTTTAAATCTTATAATCATGAATATATTTAGGTATTAAGTCAAATTTTACACTTACATTAGATCCAAGTTTATATAAAAAAAAATTGTATTGTTCATAGTATTCCTTCTTCAATGCTCCAAGAAACTTAATTTTGTCTTTTATTTGTAATTAATCTTGAAAATTTATGTTTGGTTTTTTTTGTTTTTAACTTTATTTCAAACACATCCAACTATTGAACTACAAAAATATTAATATCCTCATTTTCATAAATTTTACAATGCTCTTAACATATTTATTTTGAGCTTCACATGATCATTCACTTAGATTATTTTATTTATGTTACATCTAAATTTTTTTATAACTTCTAAATTATTTTATTTTTCGATTTTTCTTACTTTATGTTGAATGCTTGATATCCCTATTAGTTCTAGCTTCTAATTAAAGGATTATCTATTTTTTTCACATCTTTTAGACTTTGATGCCCTTGTGAATTTTTTTTTTGGTCTATGTGTTTAGCCCTTTGTATTTTCCTTATGTTGGATTTTTCAAAGTTCTATACATTATTATTAAAAAAAATCAATATTCTTTCCCATTAGACTCCAAAGCATTTTTTTTTAATTTTATTTATTTTTGAGAACTTTTCTAGATCTAATAATGTTATTCAACATAAGGGTGATTCCATAATAGTGATTTACAATTTTTGGTCAAAATGGACACTGGAATTATTATTTTTTAACTAAATTTTCACATTCGGGCACCTATAGCGACTAAACAGTGAGGAATTTGAAGATGATGCAAACTAGAGTCTCGCCACATTTTTTCTGTAGATTCTAAAAATATTTTTTTCAAAATTTTTGGAATCAGATTGCACTTTTTTTTCCATCTCCCAAGAAAACTGGTTTTTTCAAAAAATAACATTTTAAAAAAGTGACGAACACCATATAAGGCATAACTTTTTTTCCATGAAGGATAAAATTTTAATTATTTCAAATTTAGATTTGTAACTCCGATATCTAGTGCTTCCACTTGGTTAGATAGTTTTTTATTGAATATTTTTTCTTTAATCAAGTTTCAAAGTCAAACCAATTAAAATTCAAACATAGCGTGACCGTATAATACGTAACTTTTTTTGTATATATCGAAATTCATTTTTTTTGTTGGATCAAGGACTTCAATATCTGATGCACTCATATTTTTCAAAAAATAATTTGATAATCTGTTATTTTTCCACATGTGCAGAATAAAGACCTTCATTTTCGGTGAAAACCCTATATTTAATAAAACTAAAAAAAAAATACATAATAAAACCAAAACATATCAAAATTATATTCGTTGGATAGCTCATTCTGAGGACTACCTGATTCCAGTTGGGTTTGTGAAGTCTGCCATTTTCATGTTCAAACTGAGCTTCAAAGTGAAAAAATTTACGTCTTTTTATGTCTGAGGGGGAGAATGAGGGATAAGGGGGGTTCGCTTGAACCTTGGTTCGAGTGAACCACCTCACATATTGCATTTTTATTTTCTTTTTGGGCGGAAAACTAGGGAATGGGTTCCTTCTAACCAGTAGGTTCGTACAAACCCCCAAAATCACATTTTTTGGCATGGGGTCATTTAAATTGTGAGTTTTCCTTCCTCACTAGAATTGTAAACCACTATTGTGGCTTCACCCATAATTCATTTGGATGTCACTCATAGCTTATGACTTTCTTATTGTTTATATTTATCTAGATTTCACAACATTATAATCTTGGGTTGAAGAAATTTGACATCTAAAAGTGCAATAGAATTATTTGAGCCTTTTAAAGATAACTTTAACTCTAATTCCTCCCCAAAACTAATATATTATCAAGAAATTTATTTAATCTAATCCACATCTAAATTTATAAGGATTATGTGTAAAGTTGGGATGTCACACCCCATCAAGTCATTACTAATTTAATTTTACCTTCATAGGTAAATAGGTTGGTAAATGAAATCATGAGTTTGATATGCTTGCTAAAAGAATGGAATACTAAAATAGGTATTATGTGAAAGTATTGATAAATGCTTAATATGGCTTTGAAAGGGTAAATATGTTTACATTAATTGTTGTATAAATATGCTAAAGTTATGATGCATATGGATTTATAATGAACATCTAACTACCAATGCAAATGTGTCAAGCTGCTTGCAGGGACATGTTCAAATCCTCCAGGTGGAGGGGAAGTATCACTTAGGAGAAGATCTTGGTCGGGTAACCAATAACGTAACGTATCTAAGCTTACACACACACTCATAGTAGAATGGTTGAGTCAAGTTATATTGTGTCTGGAAATGGTAAGTCATCCTTAGTTTGAAGTGTCTACATTAGTAAGGGTCATGATTACTGATGAATGCATGATTGGATGATGTTTATCTATTTAGAGCTTGTGTGTTCTTCATTATGTTACTATGCTTGATTGTATGGTTGAATGAGTGTTTGAGATATATGCCTATATGCATATATATGCACATGTCGATATATGCATATGTCGGATATAATGGGATGTCCATACAAGTATGTCAACATATGTGTAATTATGCATATACATGTATAGATATTAACATAATGTTATATGAAGACATAATTATATGGTCATGGTCGTTCGAGTATTGAATGGACTATTTGATCATCGTGTTGCTATGAAATTTATATATGTGAGTGTACATATATAGATATACACAAACATATTTACATGTGAGAATTAATGCTTATATTGAGGTGTATATTATATATATGTATATATAGGTACTGCATATATATATATATATATAATATAGTGTGATTTTATATATAAGGTTGGTTCATTTAATAAATGAAGATCGATTATTATAAATGTATAGTGCATGATATAACACGTGATATATATAACTAAGTAATGTTATTTAGTATGGTATTATTGTGAATATATCACTTAGTCATAATCATGGATGATTATCAAATGTATTATTGCTTTATTGTTCTGAACAATATATATATATATATATATATACATATATGTCTCTATATATATATGGGTAAGTGCACCAATCTGTGACACAATTTAGGTGCCAAATTGAAAAAATGATCAAAAAAATGCCGAAATAAGGCCTTTGGCGCATGCCAAATTTGGTGTATGCCAAATAACTAGAAAGCCATTTGGCATGCGCCAAATGGCTTTCTAGACATAAAATGCAAAATTCAGGTTTGGAACCCTCATTTTGTCTTCAACCCACGGCTTGAGAAGGAAGATTTCAGGTCTACAACTCACGCTCGCCAAATCTCCTCCATTCTTTGCATCCTTAGCTTGCCATTTTCCACGAGAATGCCGCCAACACGTTGGAGAGGTTGAAGATTGCAAAGAGGTGTGCATTTTTATTCTATTTATTTCGAATTTAATTTGGAATGCAACTTTAAATAGATTTTTATAATAAAATTTTGTTCTAATTCTCAATGAATGAATCTCCACCTCAAAACATTGAGAATTCACAATCACCCCCTCATCAAGATCCTCCTATACAAGAACAACCCGAAACCCCTCCATCAATTCATAGGCATCCTCAAGGAACACAAGAAAATATTCAAAATCAAATTGAAAACAATAAAAGAGACATTCAACAATTAATTGCATGATTAATCGAGCATGCCGAAACCCACCCTTATAGGAGAGGGATTGCTGAACCATTGAAGTCAATTTTAACTCATGTAGGAGAAATGAGCGAGCAAATGAAATTTTGGTCAACTAAGAGAGATGAGATGAGAAAATTTTATGCTAATGGTTTGTCATATGCAGATCTCAAAAAACTAAAAATTAGCAAAGCCGAGTTGTGTGCCCTATTTAAAGACCCAAAAACCAATAAACCTTTGTCCCATGCAAGCAGGAGGTTCCCCATCCATTGGTGCCACCATGATTTAATTAGAAACAAATTTTGGGAGAGGTGGTGGATGCTATTTGACCAACCTCCATGCAAAAACCATGGGGTGTCGCAATACTTTTTGAGGAAACTCTATTGCGAGTTTGTCCTCAATAAAATGCCAAACTATTTTGACATCTTAGAATTTCAAGGTAGAGGTGGGGGCTCCACACACGATAGACCTATTGCATGATGTAATCCACAATTGGCACCGAGAGTCTTGGGAAGAACCATGGTGGAGCATGTCATTGTTCCTTCCATTGTTAAGGACAGTGTAGAGGTGGACACGATGAAGCCGATTGGCTCACTCACCCAGACCATTTTATAGTATGTGAGTCCTCTAGTAGAGCTTGGTGTGGAGGAGATGTGTAGGCTCCGAGATCCACCCCAACATTGTGGCACTTGTGGTGTTGTTTGCACATACGATTATTAGGGTGCTCATGATGTAGCTACATAACCTACGTCAGTTGAAGAGGCGATGAATTTCAAAGATGATATTCTGAATGATACATTCGACATTGACACTCAGGTAAAATTTAGTAAGTTATTTTATTGTTGTTTATTAAAATATATTTTGACATTTAAGAATAACTAAATTAGCAAAAATTTTGATATGATGAAATTTCAGGGTCGCACTATTCATGAGGGATGCTCTATTCCTACAGACCCTTATACATTCTCGACGATGATTCCACATGTATGCAACTAGTATTAAAGATATTATTATTTCATTTGAATAGTTGAATGTTATATTTGAATGTTTGTCTCATAACATGCTTCGGATTTCAAACAGTTTCCTAGTGCACCTTCTTCCTCCACACCCCGCAATTCATATCCTCAAATGACATACACTTAGGTGCCTTTATTCATTAATGGTGTTGTAAATCTATGTTAGCTAGTTTTTCATAATTTTGTGTATATACAAATCAAAAAAATTGATGAGAAACACAAACATTGCATTCAAGTATTCCTTGATCGTGTCACATTATGTTCTCCTATATCAACATGATACACGAGATATTGTTTCATTTGCATCTATTGACAAGAGATAGCTTTGGTGATGTTGGTGGCACGATGGACCCTGGAGTTGTAGCAACAATAGCCAGTTCTGATCCATTGAGAGAGGTATGGAATAGATTAGTCGATTTAATATTATATTTGCTCTTTTCTGGTCTATTATAAAAAAATTTCACGATAATTTTATGTAGTTTAATTTATATCTTCATGGTTTCTACAGGTGGTTTTCACTCCAGATCGTGGACGTGGTGATGCTTTAAATGTGCATGATGACTATATGTATGCAGTAAGTGATTATATTTTGTTATATGTCATTCCATAATTCAGTTTCTATGTTTTAACATCTTTACTTTTAATTGTATCAATTGAAGGTCCAGAGTGAAGAGAGGAGGAGTAGCGAGCATGTTCGAAAGACAAGAAAAGTAACAGTCACTCCATCCTGCCAAATTTCGAAGGCAACATAGGATCTATTTCCTTCCCCTAGAGGGAAATGACTATGTATTAGCATTGTTTGTTGTATGCCTATGTGGCATTTTGGAATATATGTTTTGTATTATTGATATATATACATGGTATTTTATGTCCAAATGGCTCCTTTGTACTAAGCCTATATGGTTCTTTTGGATATATTTATATACATTTATCAATATATATCATTGTATAGCCTTTTAGATTTTTTATTAAAGAAACTCTTATTTTTCTACTGCCATTCTTGAATTATGTTATCATGTGTATCATGTAAGTTGTATGATTGAATGTTGTAGGCATGGATTTTGTTTACATCTAATGCTTAATTTTACTGTCGAATGCTCAATAAGCCCCATCTAAAGCGTATTGTATAAATAATATCCATTCTTGATGGTTTGTATCCTTTTGAATTCTTCAATTACTTGTGCCTCACCAATATAGAGGAAAGGAGGCTCAAACCCAATCAGTCTGACAACTTGCCTTCAAGAGGCTCCTAACAAGATTAATACAACCCATTTTGAGCAATCTACACAACCTCAAAGCCCCACCAAACCAAACTCTTCATTCAACACCTTACCCAAAAATCCACCCTTGTAGCACTTTGATGTAGAGCCAAGGTGGAGAAGACTCGCAACAATTGAAATGTCAATTCTCAATCAAGAACTCTTCTTCATAATGATTCAGCCTAATAGGAATCAACCCACCTTGAAGGGTGTCAACTCCTCAACCTTGCAAATGAACAACAAGACTCCACCAAGGCCCTACAAAGACCATCAACATTCATACAATGACAATTGAATCAATTGAGAATAATCCCTAAGTTAGATTCATCAAGGTTTCCAAAACTCACATTTGTGACTGGTTATTCTTATGATACTCAAAACTCAGTTTTAGCCAAATTACTCCCAGCCTTTCCAAAAAACTAGACAATTACAAGATGGATTGAGATACCCTTTTTAGGGCTACACAACATACCAAAGAATCAATGGTCACTCTTTTGGACCGACATAGACTTTCAACACACCTACTTCAATTTTTGCTTCACAATTAACCATTTTTTCCAAAGGGACCACCCTTCCAACTTTAGGTATCTACCCAAACGCCTTGTAAATTCTTAGGTCATGGTGCCAAACCTCAAATTTTGTCATTAGTTTGTGTCTACAGAGCCTCTGACTCACTGTCCCAAGAAACCCTCCTAAACCTTCACAAAATCAAGGGTTTTAAAGAAACATACAACTACAAACATCTCTCAATAGTTCCAAATCCCAAAATACCTCAAAACACTTCTGCACAAACTCATCAGACCCTCACATAACCCTTACTAGAATTAATTCCTAAGAACCTCTCTTTGGTTCCTCGCTTCCATGTTGGAAAACCCCTGTTCAGTCTTAGAACAGTCACAAAAAAACCACATAATTATGAATCCTTATTCCAAAATGAGTTGACACACTTATTATAACATTTTTTCAATCAATCCACTAAGATATACTAGAAAACAGAAGGTGGATTGATTGTTACATCACAAATTTCCCCTCAAACCCTTGATTTAGCAACATTGGGACAGTCACTGTTTGTGTTGGTTCTCTCTACCAACAAAGAATTAAGACACCAAATAAAAAATAAATGAATTAGAAATAATATAGACACATCATCTAAAATTATTATACCATGGAGAACCTCTATCTTCTAGTACAACACTCAAAAAGATCAAGAAAACAATATTTTTCCAAAAAAATGCTCAAAACTGTGGTGTTTATTGTGTAAAATTGTTACAAAAGTTCTTCCACTCTCTCATTCGAGCCTTGGTAAGGATTTTTAAATAATTTTACAACAACCATCTTCTCCCTAATACCCATAACCAACCTTGGGATTTGTTGGTCCCTTAATTACATCTCTTTGTGTTAAAGTTGCTTTTCTCAGCATTTTACAACTTATATGATTTCTAATTGACAAGTCTAAGACACAAAACACCCTTTATTTGAATTATTCTTGATCTCTCAAAGCTTATTAGACAAAATAAACCTAAATACACTAAAATTTCCCTATTGATGTGTTCAAATAAAAAAAATTGATGATGTGGTGTAGGTGCTCTTGCACCAAACTTGAAACCCGGTCCAATCCTAATTTCTCCCAACCTTTCCAAAAAAACCTGACCATTTAAAGGTGGATTAAGATACCCTTTTCAGGGTTACACAACATATGCCAAAACCAATAGTAACTCTTTTGGACGAACATGAACTTTCAATACACCTCCCTCCCTCTAGGCTTCACAATTAGGCCTAATTTCCAAAGGAACCCCCTCACAAACTCACCTCCAAACCAAGGAAACTTGAAAAAATCTTAGGGATGCTCACCAAATTCAAGATTCTCCCATTTTAAGATCCCCAAGAACTTTTTCTATTCCTCTACTCATAAACCATCCTAAACCTTCACAAAAACAAGGGTTTTAAAGAAACTCATAACTCCAGACCTCCCCCAATCCTTCCAAAGGTCCAAACACCCCATAATACCTCTTCCCTAACTTAAAAAGACACTCACAATCCCATTCCTTTCAGCATTTCTCAGATTCACGACTAGAGTTCCTTACTTTCATGGTGGAAACAACCCTGAACAACATTAAACCTTCACACCACACTGAGTTTATTCATTCTCTCGGCCTCCAAAGTATTCACACACCAAAATAATTATGGTATAGGCCAATCCACTAAGCAACAGGGTTAGAAAAGTAGGTGGATTGGCTAATGTGTCATGGTGTTGCCCTCAAAACCCCCAACACAGAAAATAGAGCAGTAACCAAGTTTGCTGATCCCACACACACCAATGGTGGATTTAAACCTTCAGAACAAATGAAAAGAGAGTAAACACATATGAAATCAAGTATCCAAAGCCTCAATTCATGATAGAATTGTATGGGCGTGTGCAAGGCAAAGAAAATATAGGAATACAAAGAAAACCAATGATTAGCATTTTCAAAAGTATATTTTCTTATTAGAAACTCAAAATAATCAACCCTCAACTTGGGGTATTACAGAAATATATCTTGATACCACCTTCCAACAACCCCTTGAGCCGAACAACCACTATAACCACCCTTTGTTAGACTTCTAAGATGGCCATTTGCCAATTTTTCTCTTAATTACCATTCATTCACAACTTGATTTTGCAAATACCACCTAACTAACCTATTAAGCATTGTAAATACAATTGCAAGGTATTTCCATAGCATATAGAGATATAGAGAGAAAACACAATAAATATTTTAACTAATGAATTGTAAAAAATGGATTTTTGTAGTTTATATTCATGTCGTTGATTACATTGCATTGCACATCTTTCAAAGTCAAAGCATTACTTCACTTTGCATAACTACTAAGTAGATGCTGATAGATGCCAAAAATTTAATTACAATATAGTTTGAACAAAGTCAACCTGAGAAGTTATGCAATTTCTTCACATTGCATAACTAATAACTAGGAACAACTGCCAATTGCATTTTCTTATCATGGCATTCTATGAGACCAAATTTCTTTGAGATGTTTTTTCAAATAGTTCCCTGCCTTGTCTATGTTACCACATTTTTCATACATGTCTACCAAAGCATCTTCTCAAACAGTTCACTACCTTGTTGCTATGGCTAAAATCCTAAAACAAGCTATTTTGAACAAGATATGGATGCTTCAAAAAAATATATCAAAATCATAATAGTAAGCAATAGCATATAGAAGGCAGTGAACTGTTTGAAAAAATGCATCAAAAAAATTGCTTTGGAATGATAAATTTAGTTATGCTTTCACTCTTCTTTAACATTGTATATCTACTCCTTTTTATAACAAGAGATAAAAAACGTAAAAAAATGTATAACAAGAGATGAAAACTATCTTTTTTGAAATTGAAAGGCATTTCCATAGCATGGAGATATAGAGAGCAAATAAAATAAAGAGTTTAACTAATGAAATGTAGAAAATAGATTTTTGTAGTTTATATTCATGCATTGCACATCTTTCAAACTCAAAGCATCACTTCACATTGCATAACGAATAACTAGATGCTGATAGATGACAAAATTTCAATTACAATATAGTTTTTTACAAAGTCAACCTAAGTAGTAATGCAATTAATTCACATTGCATAAATAATAACTAGGAGTAGCTGCCAATTTATTTAGCTTGTCATGGCATTCCATGAGACCACATTTCTTTGAGTTATTTTTTCAAATATTTCATTCTGTTGTCTATGCTATGAAATTTTTCATATATGTCTACCAAAGCATTTTCTCAAATAGTTCATTGCCTTCTTGCTATGGCTAAAATCCTAAAATAGATGCTTTTGAACAAGCTATGGATGCTTGGAAAAAATCTATCAAAGCATAATAGTAAGCAATAGTATAGACAAGCCATTGAACTCTTTGAAGAAATGCATCAAAGAAAAGTGGTCTCATGGTGATGGAATGCCATGAAAAGCCATAGACAAGGTAGTGAACTATTTTAAAATATGCCTCAAATAAATGTGGTCTCATGGTGATGGAATGCCATGATGAATGCCTATGGTGATGGACTGTCATGGAATTCCATCACCATGAGAACACATTTCTTTGAGGAATATTTTCAAATAGTTCACTTCCTTGTCTATGGTATCAAATTTTGTATACATATCTACCAGAGCATTTCATCAAACAGTTCACTGCCTTGCTACTATGGCTAAAAGCCTAAAACAGGTGCTTTCGAACAAGATATGGATGCTTGGAAAAAATCTATCAAAGCATAATAGTAAGAAATAGCATAGACAAGGCACTGAATTGTTTAAAAAAGTGCCTCAAAGAAATGTGGTTTCATGGTGATGGAAGGCCATGACAAGCCATAGATAGGACAGTGAACTATTTGAAAAATGACTCAAATAAATGCGATCTCATGGTGATGGAATGCAATGACAATAATCACCATGAGACCACATTTCTTTCAAGCATTTTCTCAAACAATTCACTACCTTGTTTATGCTACCACATTTTTCATACATGTCTACCAAAGCATCTTCTCAAATAGTTCATTGCCTTGCTTCTATGGCTAAAATCCTAAAACAAGTGATTTTGAACAAGCTATGGATGCTTCAAAAAAATATATCAAAAGCATAATAGTAAGCATTATCATAGACCAAGCAATGAACTACTTGAAAAAATGCATAAAAAAAACTACTTTCAAATGATAAATTTAGTTGTTCTTTGATGCAGAGCCAAGGTGGAGAAGATTCACAACAATGGAAATGTCAATTCTCAGTCAAATAACTCTTCTTCATAATGATTTAGCCTAATAGGCATCAAATCACCCTCAAGGTTTTCAAACCTTTAATCTTTCAAAATAACAACAAATCCCCCCCAAGGCCCTACAAAGACTCTCAACATTCATACAATGGCAATTTGAAAACAATCTCCAAAACTCAGCATTTTACCCATTTAACAACAAGTTGTCCTTGTACCCCTATCATCAGTCCCAACACACTGCCACCATGCTTCTTCACTTTTTTATTAGTGTTATCTATCTCTGTAGTTACAAATATTTATTTCTTTACTCTCACATCTACAAGAATAGGACATTCCATGGTGCCCACCATAAGAATTTCACACAAACCCGGTGTCATTACCTCCTTTGTTGCTACATCGGTCCTTATATCCACTGCCCCTATATTACCAGACCTATAATGGTTCCCAAAACCAGAATTTTTTATTTCCCTCACAACACTTACATGCTCCTTGTTCCCACACATGATTACTTTGGATTTCACTTTCACATCCTCTAGAAGTGGAGTCAAAACAAACGTATGGCTATCTTTCCTTATGGTATACTTATTTTCTTTCCCATCATCCATGGCACACCTATCATACTACCATGGTCTTCCAAGTAGTATGTGGCAGCAGTCCATTGGAGGAATGTCACAAATAGCACTATCCACCAATATATCTAGCAATATTTTCATCTTCATTCTCATGATGACCAGATCTTAAACTCAATTTATAAAACTCCTCAGTATAAGACTTAATATCCATCTCCCTTTGTCTTAAATTTTGTAACCTCTTAAACAACTGAACTTGATGATCCTTGGGTAAAAATTTACCTTTGAGTTTTGATATCATCTTATCCCATGATGTGATTTTAGACTTTCCTTGCTTCCTCCTCTCAGATTGAAAGTAATCCCACCATACCAAAGCATGACCCTGCAACTTAGTTTTTGCAATATTGACCCTTTGTTCTTCAGGAACCTCATCCAATTCAAAATGGTTATCATTTGCAGCAATCCAATCCAATAGTTTTTCATCATTTAAACTACCACCATACTTAGGAACATCAAGTTTTACCTTAGGCTTGTCAGTCTTCACTACCTTCAGCAGCCTTGCAATTCTTTGATCGTTTGGAGTAAGATCTTCTTCCACATATTCAAACTCCTCATCTTCCTCTTCTTCAGTCTCAGTCTCTTCCACTACCCTTCTTTTATTTGTCTCCAAGGCTATGACTCTCTCTTCCAAATCTCTAAGTTCTCTTGCATGCCTATCTTTCATCTCCTTCATCTATTTAGCCATATCATTCTTCTTTGGAGGCATCTTAGGAACCTTGCCTCTTCACCTTCTTCTTCAACCTACAAAATGAAAACATATCTACTTCTTGATGCTCTGATACCACTATGATGCAAAGCATCAATAACCAAACTCCTCAACACCATCATTTCTTCAAGGGATTTCAATCCCAAATAGAATTAGGAGAAGATCAAATTTAACAAACTTGTTTTCTAAAATTTTCATCAATTTCTCTTCAAATTCACTTGATTGCTTCAGTTCTATAAAACTCCAAGACAACATGTCAGTTTCCCAAATCACCAAAATCATATTCTAGACCATCATCAACATCCAATTGACTGATCTTAACAAAAAAGCCTGATCAAAGGCATTGAACCAACCAATACTTCAATATTCACCAAAACCTCCTTGAAACAACTCACACTCCCCAAGGCTAATAGACACACATTCTTACCTTCAAACTATTATCAGACTTACAAGAGCCTCATAATAATCATGCTTCTAATAGAAATAAACCAATAACATATTCACATAACTCAAGGTTATTAGATTTACTGATTTTCACAGTCATAACACCATTCTTCATCAAGATTCCACCCTAGTCTAAACATCAAATCAACAACCTTAACCTTTAAAATTTTCCCAAATCATTGAAATACCTTTGAAAACATTATTTTAGCAGTTATATCACAAATATAATCACAAATACCACTGGCCTCTGTTCTAACACTCATTTCATGATTTTCTTTGTAGGTTAGCAAAGCCCTAAATCGGGTGATACAACTCTACCATCTTTGCATAAACACAAACTTGATATATTTTTGGAGACCCATTATATATTATTTAGATATATCACAAAAACATTACCACTCTTTTTGAGAGAAACATCAGAAAAATGGTCTGATATGCTGCTCCCAGCCATAAATTAGGCCAAATTTGCAAGGTGACTACCAAAAAATCATCTCCAAATCACTAACCAGCCTTAAAAAGTATTTTATCATACCTCCAAACTCATAATTACATCAGTTTCAAGAGATATTAGATCCACTAAAACATTTAAATATCAAAACCCTTGAATATAGGCTTTGCAAGAAAAGTCATGAGGGTTTCTTAGAATATCACCTTCCACATCTTCTACCAACATGCCATATCTTCCAACACTTTTAAATACACCTGAAAACATCATCTATACTCTTCTCAAGCCATGGAAAACTCTATTTCTTCATTATGGATGACTGTAGCATCAAATTTTGTGTGGAAACCTTCAATTTATGTATGTAACAACAGCTTTATATGAAAATTCTTGCATTCCCTTGTACCTACAATCATAAAAAACATTCAAAACACCCTAACATTAACCTACTCCACCAATCTACTTAACCTACATTGGTGGAGTAGTGATGAAATGCTACATTAGACTCTCAAACCCACTGTAAAAAGAACTATACCAGCCCCCTTTTTGCATGCCTTACAATGCCTTTTATAAATTTTTCCCTCTTAGAAACTACCTTTTCTAACTTCTCATCAGTGCAACTACCCTTTTAACTCTTAATCTTCTTGATCTATACTCTCTCTTGCTACATAATTACTTTTTAACAACATTGTATTATTTGCTTTTTATATTTTCACCTCCTAGTGACTTATTTTATGACTTGATTACATTCAAATAAGTCATTGCAAGGCCTTGACAAATCATTTTGTCTTGAACATACAAATTGGAAAAATTAGTATTTTGAAGGCATTACAAGCCATAGACAAGGCAGTGAACTATTTGAAAAAATGCCTCAAATAAATGCAGTCTCATGGTGATGGAATGCAATGACAATAATCACCATGAGACCGCATTTCTTTCAGGCATTTTTTCAAACAATTCACTGCCTTGTCTATGCTACCACATTTTTCATACATGTCTACCAAAGAATTTTGTCAAACAGTTCACTACCTTGCTACTATGGCTAAAATCCTAAAACAAGTTCTTTCGAACAAGCTATGGATGCTTGGAAAAAATATATTGAAGCATAATAGTAAGCAATAGCATAGACAAGGTAGTGAACTACTTGAAAAAATACCTCAAAGAAATGTGGTCTCATGGTGATGGAATGCCATGACGAATGCCTATGGCTATGGATTGTCATGGCATTCCATCACCTTGAGAGGGAATTTCTTTGAGGAATTTTTTCAAATAGTTCATTGCCTTATCTAAGCTATGACATTTTTCATACATGTCTACCAAAGCATTTTATCAAACAGTTCACTGCCTTGCTGCAATAGCTAAAAGCCTAAAAGAGGTGCTTTCGAACAAACTATGGATGCTTGGAAAAAGTCTATCAAAGCATAATAGTAAGCAACAAGCTATGGTCTCATTTTTTTTTTCACATGAAAATCAACACAATTTTATTCACGGTTTTTTATAGGTTTTAAAAGCATTTTTTGCCAATTTTTTAGTTTTTGCTGATCAAATGAGAAATTTCTAAGCATCACGGTGTCCGAGTAATAGCATACTGAGGTTCACAACCATTTTGCACTTTGGACCCTTAAGGGATCGATCCGATTGAACGTAGATCAGAGCGATTCCACATATTTGGGTGCAAAAGAGGACCATGCCTAGCGTAAAAATACCTATTCGGACATGTTGGAACAGTTCGTTTGGTCACGCAAACTACAAAATGAAAGTTGTACCACTTTGCAACTTTCAACTACTTGCATTTGACAACTTTTCCTCGAGTGAAAATTCACCACCATAGGAAAAATCTTCTGAGATAGAAAAAACCGAGCAAGGATATTGTACAGGGTCCCAACATGATCCCATAGGATCAGACAAGAAGTTTCTAAGCATCACAATGTCCGAGTAATAGCATGCTGAAGTTCATAGCCATTTTGCACTTTGGACCCTTAACGGATCGATCTGGTTGAATGTAGCTCAAAGCAATTTCACATGTTTAGCTGTGAAAGAGGACCATGCCTAGCATAAATGTGCCCACCCAGATGCGTTGGAACAACCCGTTTAGTCACACGAGCTGTAGAACGAAAGTTGCACCACTTTGCAACTTTCAACTACTTGCATTTGACAACTTTTTCCCCGAGTGAAAATTTTCCAGCATGGAAAAATGCCTCCAAGATATAAAATACCGAAAGAGGTTATTGTAGAGGGGCCAAAACTCATGCCATCAGATTAGACGCGAAGTTTCTAAGCATCATGGTGTCCGTGTATTAGCATGCTAAAGTTCATAGCCATTTTGCACTTTGGACCCTTAAAGGATCGATCCGGTTGAACGTAGCTCGAAGCGATTCCATGCATTTGGGTGTGAAAGAGAACCATTCCTAGTGTATACGTACCCACCCAGATGTGTTGGAACAACTCATTTGGTCACACGAGCTGTAGAACAAAACTTTCAACTACTTGCATTTGACAACTTTTTCCCCAAGTAAAAATTCACCAACATAGGAAAATGCCTCCGAGATAGAAAAAATTGAGAGAGGTTATTGTAAATGGGCCCAACTTCATCCCATATGATCAGATGAAAATTTTCTAAGCATCATAATGTCCGAGTAATAGCATGCTGAAGTTCACAGCCATTTTGCACTTTGGATCCTTAAGGGATCGATCCAGTTGAACGTAGCTCAAAACAATTTTGTGTGTTTGAGTGTGAAATAGGACCATGCCTAACATAAATGTACCCACCCAGACACATTGGAATAGTTTGTTTGGTCACATGACTTATAGAACAAAAGTTGCACCACTTTGCAACTTTAAACTACTTGCATTTGATAACTTTTTCCCCGAGTGAAAATTTGCCAACACAGGAAAATGCCTCCGAGATAGCAAAAACTGAGTGAGGTTATTGTATATGGGCCAAACATGGTCTTGTAGGACTAGACACAAAGTTTCTAAGCATCACAGTGTTCAAGTAATAGCATGTTGAATTTTGCAGCCATTTTGCACTTTCGTCCCTTAAAGGATCAATCCGGTTGAACGTAGCTAGGAGGGATTTTGCATGTTTGGGTGAAAAAAGAGGACCGTGCCTAGTGTAAACGTACCCACTCGAATGCATTGGAATAATCCTTTTGGTCAGACGAACTATAGAATGAAAGTTGCACTACTTTGCAACTTTCAACTACTTGCTTTTGATAACTTTTTCCCTGAGTGAAAATTCGCCAGCATAGGAAATACCTCCAAGATAGAAAAAACCGACTGAGGTTATTTTATATGGGCCCAACATGATCTTGTAGGATTAGACAAGAATTTTCTAAGCATCACGGTGTCTGAGTAATAACATGCTGAATTTCATAGCCATTTTGCACTTTGGACCGTTAAGGGATTGATCCGGGTGAACGTAGCTCAGAGCAATTCCATGTGTTTGGGTGCAAAAGAGGACCATTCCTAGCATAAACATACCCACCCGGATGCATTGGAACAATCCATTTGGTCAAACGAGCTACAAAATGAAAGTTGCACCACTTTGCAACTTTCAACTACTTGCATTTGACAACTTTTTCCCAAGGTGAAAATTTGCCAGCATAGGAAAATGCCTCTGAGATAGCAAAAAAAAAGTGAGGTTATTGTAGATGGGCCCAACACAATATTGTAGGATTAGACAAGAAGTTATGAAGCATCACAATGTTCGAGCAATAGCATGCTGAATTTCACGACCATTTTGCACTTTGGACCCTTAAGGGATCGATCCAGTTGAACGTAGCTCGAAGTGATTCTGCTTGTTTGGGTGTAAAAGAGGACCATGCATAGCATAAAAATACCCACCCAGATGCATTGGAATATTTTGTTTAGTCACACGAGCTACAGAACAAAAGTTGCACCACTTTGCAACTTTAAACTACTTGCATTTGACAACTTTTTCCCCGAGTGAAAATTTGCCAGCACAAGAAAATTCCTCTGAGATAGAGAAAATCGAGAGAGGTTATTGTAGAGGGGCCCAACATAATCTCATAGGATTAGAAGAGAGTTTTCCAAGCATCATGGTGTCCGAGTAATAGCATGCTAAAGTTCGCAGCCATTTTGCACTTTGGACCCTTAAGGGATTGATCAGGTTGAATGTAGTTCAAAGCGATTCCATGTGTTTGAATGTAAAAGAGGACCATTCCTAACGTAAACATACCCACCCAAATGCATTGGAACATGTTGTTTGGTCACATGACCTATAGAACGAAAGTTGCACCACTTTGCAACTTGAAACTACTTGCATTTGACAACTTTTTCCCCGAGTGAAAATTCGCCAGCACCGAAAAATGCCTCCGAGATAGCAAAAACTAAGCAAGGGTATTGTAGATGGGCCTAACATGATCTTGTAGGACCAGACAATAATTTTCTAAGCATCACAATTTTTGAGTAATAGCACGCTAAATTTGGCAGCCATTTTGTACTTTCAACCCTTAAGGGATCGATCTGGTTGAACGTAGCTCAGAGTGATTTTGCATATTTGGGTGTGAAAAAGGACCATGCCTAGTATAAACCTACCCACCCTGATGTGTTGGATTAGTCTGTTTGGTTAGATGAGCTACATAATGAAAGTTGCACCACTTTGCGACTTTCAACTACTTTCATTTGGCAACTTTTTCCCCAACTGATAATTCACCACCATAGGAAAATGCCTCCGAGATAGAAATAACCAAGAGAGTTTATTATAGAGGGGTCCAACATGATCTTGTAGGTTTAGATAGATATTTCGTAATCACCATGATTTACACGTAATACCCTATTAAATATTGTTTCCCTTTTGCACTTTGCACCCTTAAGGGATCGAGTCGGTTGAACCATAGTAGTTGTTTTGTTGAATGTCATACCCTAAGGTATGTTAGATATGACCTAGGTTGCATAAATTTCTATGAGTAATCCACTGTCCCTACCTTCTCAACCCTAAAAAATATTATTTTAGGGTTACTCTCGATGTTAGGAGTAATGTATAATGAACCATACCCAAGCCCTTGATATTTTTGTCATTTGTCTAGAAAAACGGGTTATCTTATCCCTTGTTGATGTAGACCAAGGATACCATGTCATGTGAATCCCCCATGTTCTTAATAACTTGGAAACCCTTACCATATTGATCTATTGGTAGGGTTGCTTTCTCTTTCTCATATTGGTACAACAATTTGGAGATGCCTTCCTCTATAATATCTTTGTTTAGCTCTCCCCACTTGGAGAAAAACATGGGTTCAAAATTGATGATAGAAGAGGATTTTGCCTATGTGTTATGGTTTTCCATATGTCTTAGGAGAAGATGGGAGTTTTCCTACATAAAAATACCCTTTAAGACCATAGTCTCTACAACCCTTGTCTTGTCTCATATTTGGACCTTGATATTTGGAAAGGATTTATGTGAGGTGGATGATGAGGCTAAAGTGGATGGATAAATATAGGATGATGAATGTGAGGCAATATCATTGTTAGGCACTTGGAGCAGCTTTTGATATTTTTCTTCAAAGTTATGATAGCAATGGAAAGGCCAAGGGTGAAGGGTACACAATCAACTGAGAGGGGGGATGAATTGGTAGATCCAAACAATTACAATTGTTAGTCTATGTTCAATCGTTTAGGGTCAAAACAACCTTTTCTTTTAAAATTTGTAAGAGGTTAGTCTCTAATGCCTTCAATGAGTCAAATTCACATACATGAGTAGATTGTTTTGTTATGATTGAATTTAATAAAGACTAAGTTGAGACATTAGGGTTTTGTTACCTTTTAGGTCTCTTCTACCAATTTTTTGAGCTTTCATGGAAATCAAATGTGCTACAAGCTTTCAAATGGAAGACTACAAAGAATTTAATGTCAGTTCTCACACTTCTACATTTAATTTCTATCATCAAAAGGGGTATTGCAATTTCCACACTCATTGCTTTCCAATTTAAATGCCTTAGAAATATTGTTGTAGGGTAGTTTCACGTGGAAATGCATACATGATGAGTAAAGGAAGTATGGGAAATCTTATGTAGCCCTGAAGATCATAACTTTTAGTACATGGAAGGACATGCAAGTAGAGGTGATTTTGACAATTCTGGTGTTTTTCTCATTATAAGAACCCTTATATATTTTATAAGGAGATACCACAACCACCATGCTTTTGTTGCTAATAGGATTGCTTTCCAAATATTTTAAAGAGGGCATGTATAAATTGACAGAGAAAATCAATAACAAAGATAAAAGGATACCGTATAGAGCTTAGAGTTGATAAAATTTCAAATGCCTTGTTTTCTTTCATTGATTTGGGAATGTTAGGTAAGAAAGTTGAGGCTTTCAACCTTAAGAATTTTAGGTCACTATGAAGAATTTTGTGTCCCAAAACTTGAGATTGCAAAAAAACCAAACAAGTGAAGGATTTAGTTGTCTCAAATGAAAAAAATAATACTAAGGGAGTATGCTTTGATAATTTGAACAGTAGTGACAATTGTGTCAAAAAGAGAATATAAGGGCAAGGAAAATGTCTAATAGGTAGAGATCAAAAGGGACTATACCAATAAAATCAAAGGAGTAGATTTGATACTGAAAAGGAGTGAAGTGATGGCATATGATAGTTAATTAGAATAATATAGCAACAACATATCAAATCATCAAGAGATAAAACAGATTGAAGAAACCCTATATGTTCAAATAGAGGGACCATTCAAGATTTCAAGGAAGATCATTGCTAACAGTTAGTTAGGGTATTTGAAAGTCAATCAGAGGGTTTTGTGAATGACGTTAGACAATATTTAGATGAATATAATATTTTCTTTTGGCTTTTGGGTTAGACAAGCATCATGAATGTATTAACACAAGGGAACTGTGAAGGTTCACTATACATGGAAATGTTGAAATGAAAAGGACATATTAGAAATGAGTAGTGATAAGTTGTTAAGTATAGTGAGTGTATTATTATAAAGTGCTTGACAATCAAATTCACTCACCACAGTCAATGTTCCATGACTGTCAAGTCTATGTGAGTCAATGTCTCAAGACTCAAAGAGCTATGGTTATGTATGCAGCATTAGGTCCTTATGAATGTGGAGTCTTCAATTAACTCTTTAAATGTTAACCATGAAGCATTACAACTAGTTTTAAATGTAATATACACATTTTATTGAGGCATATATTAAGGAATATACACATTTGCATGTATTAATTTCTGATGATTTTAATATATCAAAAAATACACTAAGTCAATGACAAATATTAAAATAGTGATGGAAGAACATCTTGAAAATCTTCCCATTTGACAATACTTGTAGCAATACATGTAGGGAAATAATCCTCCCATTTCTAGCATAGATCATGAAATATATTGTACTTGAGAAAGGACAAAAGGAGTTGCTTCCTAGTTTCATTTTTCCATTCCACCTCAGTTGGCCCAACTATTTGCATTCCAAAATGGTTCAAAACATGTACATCCCCTGTTCCCTATGAAAAACATGGGTAGTAGCCTCTTTATGGTTATGTAGTATCATAGGAATTTGGTCCACAAAAAACTGCAAAAGCCTCTCAATTAGACATAGACTCACATAAAAATCATTAAAAGAGCAATAACTAAATAATGTAAATCATATAGCTGACGAGATCTACTATCACCTTCATGCACACTAGATAAGGAGGTCAATTTAAGGTCCTACAATGGTGATGTGCCCCTTCACTACTTTATCATCTCTAGATGACCCTACGTATAAATTTCAAATATATCATTGAGAGGCTTAACATAAAACGTGTAGCATATAAGAATCCAATAAATCTAGGAGATGGAAAAGAAAGAGAAGATTGACATCCAGAAAATGCACCAGCAACTAATGTTTCTCATACCACTGAACACTTGCACTAGCAACCGATGTTGTTCTTTTCTTATATACTTTGATAAACTTCAGTATTACCTACAGTCACAATCAAAAAAGGATCAATGACAATTGTAAATGCATATATAATCAAACAGTAATGGTGAAAAATCCTTATTGCAAGGTGTTGGTCCAAAATAGTGATCAATAACATGGCTTTACAAATCAATCTAGGGAGCCATCTAGGTCTTCTCTACTCTTTATTGTGTCAATTATTGCCTCTTGGTCAGACTCACACTTTCCACAAGTTCTTGTTTGCAGGTCTACCCTTATATTTGATCAACCGAACATTGGTGGTGACAACAAGGTTCAAATAGTGAAGAATTTTCCGATGCATGTCGAAGTCCTCAAACAACCAAACTGCAACATTCTTAATTGGATACCTTCAAAGCCATGTTCCAGTAACAACCACCGAACCTATAGGATATTCTATATTTTCTCTGTCTATAATTAGGGACTCCAATTTCTTTTTGGCCTCGATACAACAACATAGGTAATAATTTGTACCCTCTCCATTGTCTTCATCTGCAATCACTGTATAAATGTGCCCTACATTGATATGTTCATCTTATTAGATTTATTTACTGATCGACATAATAAAAATTGTAAGTAAGATATATTACCTGGTTATAGTAGGCCTGATACATAATCAAAGTCAATGGATGATTGCATCTTTGTGATTTGTAGAGCCGTCGGGAGCTGATAAATGTCATGTGGGGTTAGACTTCTTGCAGACCATTCATCAACCCACTTTGTTGACTCACAATCATTCCATGATTGAAGTGTACATGCATAACAAAAGCATGCCATCTTCCTTGTATGGATATTCCATGTACCTACATTGGAGCTTCTAAAAGAGTGTAGCTTGCTCGATCCTGTTAGTTTACAACAATCCTCATATTTTTCAATGTAAATATCATCTACTAAATGAAAAAATCTATGAACTAAGGAATTACCTTCACTACTTGGACCCATTGAACCATTGTACCACTGGACAATTGATCTTGCATCTGTCAACTTTTTATTGTTTTTGTACATTAATTCTTATCATGATAGGGCTCTTTTGATACATGCACCTACTCCATCATGCTCCCCTTTTCCATGCCCGACCTTTGAGAAGTTCAACATATGCTGAACACCACTAATACTATGCATCCTGGTCAACCAGTAAAACATTTTGGCATTCTTAAATTGTGATGTGCAATCATCTGAACATATGATATGCTAACTAAATGATATGCTCCTATTAGCCAGATCGACATAGAACATATGAAATAAACAATGAACAAACTCTATAGAATGTGTGTGATCATCACTGATGTAAAAGTGATACTCCCTCAATAAATTCCTATTTTCCTCTGTATGATCATTTGCATGAATGAATGCTATATGTACAAATATAGCAACCTACATAGAGTTGTAGTATTGTGATTGCACCTCTTTCTATGGTTGTAGTGTGTAGTTCTCAGCGAAGTCGATAACTGAAATGATATGATGAAGTGGAAATGTGTCCTTGCATAACTTGAGCTGTGAGTCCAACCAATGTGCTTTGTGTGTATGCGTTGCATAATCACAAACAACCTAATCATGAAAAATGCCCATAAACTGATACAATGGGATCTTATCACTGACCAATTCATACTTCTTTGTTTCTTTCCCATCTTTTAGACTATATGCCACTTTCTTATATTTGCCAAATTCCACAATTTTGTCTCCAATTGTGTGTGTACTACCCATGTGTTGGAAAATTGGAAAATGTTGCATGCCACCACAATGATCACATGTGCCATCCAAACATGATTTTTTGTAAAAGAATTGACCATCCTCTCTTTCACATAAAATGGAAGACAAAAATTTCCTTGACGATTTAGGTGGAGGCATTATGTTACATTCCTACAAAAAATTGTCAGTATGCATATCTACACATATACGTCGATAAACATCATTATGGTTAGAAAACTCAATATGAACCCTACAACAAAAAGTAGTGCTATGTGATTTATTTTGACATAAAAAGGCTTTAGCATTCCAAACTACCTTTGACATATTTTCATTTCAGGAAACTTCTGTACAAAATCAGAAAAAAATGGGGTTTGAGTGGTATCCAAATAATGCACTGGATATGGCTCACGGTTTTTACTATCAATTCTTCTTCTTAGAATATCTCTTTGATTAGGAGAGGTCCTTGTGTTATCCTTGCAATAATTAACAATTAAATATCTCAAGCCTTGAGAAATTCTTGTGTCTTTCCATGGCACTCTACCCGAAAATTTCCATAACTCATTGCTATTTGGATGCTCCACCCTTTCACGCCTTCCTTTGGCTCTCATTAGAGATGATCTACTTATTTTCAAAGACTTACTTTCCTTTGTAAGGTTCACCTTGTTCCTTGTTTAAATTCTTCACAATGTTGGTGTCATCACACATCATGTGGCACAACTATCCTTTGTGCGTGAGGTGGAACCCATGCTCTCATATGCACTCATCAAGTTCTTTACAATGGAATTTTCACTTAATTAATTCAAAAAATTTATCCCAAGAGCCTTCATGGTGGGCCTAAATTTGAGTTGCCTCATCATTTCAACAAATAGTTGGCATCTTCCACCCTCACTTGGCTTCGCAAAAAATAAATCCATATCCTTTTTGTATATCTTTGACATGTACGTTTTGGAATATTATTAGGCATCCATTTAAAAACATTGGAATCAATATCAATACAAAATGTAGGTTTTCTATGCAAAACTCTTGGAGGAGTTCTCAAATGTAAATTTCTGTCAATATTGGGAAGGTCAACAACATCGGGGATAGATCATGTACCTTCAATTGGAGATGCAATTGACGACATACCTTGATATTGAGATGTAAACTATGTTGTACCTCCAACTTGAGATGTTGTTTGTGGAGTTCCTTCAAATAGAGATGTGTTTGCTAATGTACTTTCAAAACGCAATGTTTTTGATGGTGTGTCTTCAATTGGAGATGCGATTTCTGATGTACTTGGAAAACCACATGTTGTTCTCAATGTGTCTTCAATTGGATATGTGCATTGAGCATCACCTATGGTTGATGATGTGACCCCAACTTCTGTATCCATTCCTGTCCTTCCACGAACTTTCCTCATTCGTGCCCTTTGTTTTTCCAATTTGACATCTCTCTTAGATTGCATGGGAATTTGTGGTTGTATGGGTTGTAATTCCTTTGCTTCACAAGTAACATTTTTTTATTCTCTTCTCCTTTTATTTTTAATTTCTTGTTGTTCTGGTGTTAGAGGCTTTGGTCATTTCCTTGGCATGACCTTGAATGCTACATGTCTACAAACACACATAGAAAAAAAGTAAGTAATGCATTTTACAAAAATATTGATACAGAGAGGGGTGGAAACCATTCAATATAGAAAATCAATGAGAATCACAAACCTAGGGTAGAAATTGCTGCCAACTAAATGAAAACTAGAGACTCTTGTGTTTATTTTTCTCAAAACCAATTTTTTGATTGTCAACAAAGTCATGAAGAATATGGATTCAAAGAAGGGTTTCTGATGCTATATCTTATAATTATTCACTATTTCTTTGGCAATGGGGTAACTTAGAAAGACAATAAGCATTCTCAACTATGTCAACTCACTTGAATTTATCTACGCACATGTGGTGAAGCTGAATTTTTTATGGAACAAAATAATTAATAGACACTTGCATTAACATTGATGGAAGCTATTAGGTTTTCCAAATTAGTTGAAAAAAGAATGAAATATAGTGAATTCCACTAGCCATGCTAGAAATGGAATACTATAAGAAATGAAAATATAATTCATAAGTATGTTTATGTTAAGTAAATGTCATGTTTTTATTTATTTTGTTCTTCAAACTCATAAAAGTTGAATTTTTTTATGCAAATCCCATCTAATTCAATGTTGAATTCTAAGTCCATTTGTTATGATTAATAAAATCATTAAGGAAACTTAGTTTACATTGTCAAAAATAAAAAAATATACTAAATACAAACATTTCAATTTACCAAAATGAATATATTGCCTCAGATAATGTAAAATGATGTAGAAACTTCAAAATGTTTTCTTATATGTTGTTTACCATGCAGATTGGTGGTAAAAAGGTGATGGATCAAGCATAGATTGGTACAATATGAAGTCAACTACAAAAATAAAGGTGTACCTGACTCGGATAAAGTGTTGAACTAGACAAATACAGGAGAATGTGGGCCTGAATCACGATGTCAACCCTTATTTTTACCGTTTCAAGGTAAACCCATTTGGTGCTTGCCAAATTTTGAGAGCGTCAAATTTGGCACTCTCTAATTTGGTGAGGGACAAATATGTTCCTCTGAAAAAGAGAGACTTCAGAGAGAAGGAGAGACACAAAGTGGGAGAGAGATAGAGGGAGTGAGAGAGAGAGGGAGTGGGAGAGAGAGAGAGGGGGGTGGGAGGGAGAGACTTGAGAGAGAGAGGGAGTGGGAGAGAGAGAAAGGGGGCTGGAAGGGAGAGACTTCAGAGAGAGAGAGGGGGAGGGAGAGGGCATGGGAGGGAGAAACCTAAGAGAGAGAGAGGGAGAGAGGTTGGGAGGGAGACACCTGAGAGAAGGAGAGGGATTCAAAGTGGGAGAGGGGGGGTGGGAAGGAGAAAACTAAGAAAGTAGGGTGGGAGGTAAGTTAGGGCTGATACAAAGGGATTGTGAGATAAGCGAGGCCTAATCCATCAACCTCTATACCCTATCAACCCTCAACCTTTAACCCTCAACCTTTAAACCCTAATCCCTCAACCATTATACCCTCTTAATCCATAAACCCTCAACACATAACCCTCAACCCTTCAACCCTAATCCCTCAACCCCCATACCCTCTTAATCCCTCAACCCTTCAACCCTAATCCCTCGACCTGTATACCCTCTTAATCCCTCAACCCCTCAACATTGAACCCTTAAAACCTAATCCATCAACCCTCATACCCTCTTAATCCCTCAACCCTTAAACCCTAATCCCTCAACTCCTCTACAATCTTAATCCCTCAACCCTTAACCCTCAACCCTCAACCCTCAACCCTTAAACCCTAATCCCCCAACCCCTTTACCCTCTTAATACCTCAACTTTCAACCCTCAACCCTTAAACCCTAATAACTCAGCCCCTATACTCTCTTAATCCCTCAACCCTCAACCCTTAACCCCTAATACCTCAACCTTTATACCCTCTAAATTCCTCAACCCTCAACCCTCGACCCTCAACCCTCAACCCTCAACCCTCAACCCTCAACCCTCAACCCCTAATTCCTCAACCCCTATACCCTCTTAATCCCTCAACCCTCAACCCTTAAACCCTAATCTCTCTGCCTCCCTACAATCTCAATTCCTCAACCCTTAACCCTCAACCCTCAACCCTCAACCCTCAACCCTCAACCCTCAACCCTCAACCCTTAAACCCTAATCCCTTAACCCCCATACCCTCTTAATCCCTCAACCCTAAACCCTTAACCCTTAAACCCTAATCCCTCAACCCTCTTAATCTCTTAATCCCTCAACCCTCAACCCTTCAACCCTAATCGCTCGACCCCTATGCCCTCTTAATCCGTTGACCCTCAACCCTTAAACCCTAATCACTCAGCCCCTATACCCTCTTAGTCCCTCAACTCTCAACCCTCAACCCTTAAACCCTAATCCCTCAACCCCTGAACCCTGAACCCTTAAACCCTAATCAGTCAACCCCTCTATAATATTAATCCCTCAACCCTTAACCCATACCCCTTAACCCTTAAACTCTAATCCTTCAACCCCTATACCTTGTCAACCCTCAACCCTTAACCCTCAACCCTTAAACCCTAATCCCTCAACCACTATACCCTCTTAATCCCTCAACCCTCAACCCTTAACCCTTAACACTTAAAACCTAAACACTCAACCCCCATACCCTCTTAATCCCTCGACCCTCAAACCTTCAACCCTAATCCATAAACCCCTATACCCTATTAATCCCTCAAACTTCAACCCTTAACCCTTAAACCGTAATCACTCAGCCCCCATACCCTCTTAATCTCTCAACCCTCAACCCTTCAACCCTAACCCCTCAATGCCTATACCCTCTTAATCACACAACCCCTCAACCATTAACCCTTAAACCCTAATCCATCAACCCCCATACCCTCTTAATCCCTCAACCCTTAAAACCTTAGCCCACAACCCCTCTACAATCTTAATCCCTCAACCCTTAACCCTCAACCCTCAACCCCTAAACCCTAATCCCTCAACCCCTTTACCCTCTTAATACCTCAACCCTCAACCCTTAAATCCTAATCCGTCAACCCCTATACCCTCTTCATCCCTCAACCCTCAACCCTTAACCCTTAAACCTTAATCCCTCAACCTCCATACCCTCTTGATCCCTCAACCCCTTAACCCTCAACCCTTAACCCTTAAACACTAATCCCTCAACCCCCATACCCTCTTCACCCCTCAACCCTCAACCCTCAACCATTCAACCCTAATCCCTCAATCCCTATACCCTCTTAATCCCTCAATCCTCAACCCTCAACCCTTAAACCCTAATCCATCAACCCCCATACCCTCTTAATCCCTCAACCTTTAAACCTTAATCCCTCAACCCCCATACACTCTTAATCCCTCAACCCTAAACCCTTAACTCCTCATCCTTCAACCCCTATACCCTCTTAATCCCTCAAACCTCAACCCTCAACCCCTCTTAAATATTAATCCCTCAACCCTTAACCCTCAACCATCAACCCTTAAACCCTAATCCATCAACCCCTATACCCTCTTAATCCCTCAACCCTCAACCCTTAAACCCTAATCCCTCAACTCCTCTACAATATTAATCCCTCAATCCTTAACCCTCAACCCTTAAACCCTAATCCCCCAACCCCCATACCTTCTTAATCCCTCAACCATCAACCCTTAAGCCTTAAAGAGTAATCCCTCAACCCCGATAACCTCTTAAACCCTCAACCCCTCAACCCTCAACCCTCAACGCTCCACCCTTAAACCCTAATCCCTCAACCCTTATACCATCTTAATCCATAAACCCTCAACCCTCAACCCTTAAACCATAATCCATCAACCCCCATACCCTCTTAATCCCTCAACCCTTAACCCCTAATCCGTCATACCCTATACCCTCTTAATCCCTCAACCCTCAACCCTTAAAACCTAATTTCTCAACCCCTATACCCTCTTAATCCCTCAATGTCCTACAATCTTAATCCCTCAACCCTTAACCCTCAACCCTCAACCCTCAACCCTCCCTCAACCCCCATACCCTCTTAATCCCTCAACCTCAACCCTCAACCCTTCAACCCTAATCCCTCAACCCCCATAGCCTCTTAATCCCTCAACCCTCAACCCTTCAACCCTAATCCCTCGAAACCAGTACCTCTTAATCCTCAACCCTCAACCCTTATCCCCTAATCCCTCAACCCTCAACCCTCAACCCTTAAACCCTAATCCCTCAACCCCCATACACTCTTAATCCCTAAACCCTCAACCCTTAACCCCTAATCTCTCAACCCTAAACCCTTAAACCCTAATCCCTCAACCCTCAACCCTTAAACCCTAATCAGTCAACCCCTCTATAATATTAATCCCTCAACCTTTAACCCTTACCCCTCAGCCCTTAAACCCTTATCCCTCAACCCTTGACCCTCAACCCTTAAACCATAATCCTTCAACCCCTATACCCTCTTAATCCCTCAACCCTCAACCCTCAACCCTCAACCCTTAACCCTTAAACCCTAATCCCTCAAACCCAATACCCTCTTAATCCCTCAACCCTCAACCCTTCAACCCTAATCCCTCGACCGCTATACCCTCTTAATCCCTCAACCCTCAACCCTTAACCCCTATATCCTCTTAATATGTCAACCCTCAACCCTCAACCCTTAAACCCTAATCCCTCAACCCACATACCCTCTTAATAGTGAAACCCTAAACCCTTAAACCCTAATCCATCAACCCCTATATCCTCTTAATCCCTCAACCCCCATACCCTCTTTATCCCTCAATCCTCAACCCTTCAACCATAATCCATCGACCCCTTTACCCTTTTAATCCCTCAACCCATTAGCCCTTAACCCTTAAACCCTAATCCATCAACCCCCATACCCTCTTAATCCCTCAACCCTTAAACCCTAATCCCTCAACCCCTCTACAATCTTAATCTTTCAACCCTTAACTCTCAACCCTCAACCCTCAAACCCTAATCCCTCAACCCTCAACCATTAAACCCTAATCCCTCATCCCTTATACCCTCTTAATCCATCAACCCTCAACCCTTAAACCCTAATCCCTTAACCCATATACCCTCTTAATCCCTCAACCCTCAATCCTCAATCCTTAAACCCTAATCCATCAACACCTATACCCTCTTAATCCCTCAACCCTCAACCCTTAACCCTTAACCCTTAAACCCTAATCCATTAACCCCCATACCCTCTTAATCCTTCAATCCTCAACCCCTATACCCTATGAATCCCTCAACCCTCAACCCTCAACCCTTATACCCTAATCCCTCAACACCCATACCCTCTTAATCCCTCAATCCATATTCCCTAATTCCTCTACTTTAGAGAGAGAGAGGAAGAGGTGGTGGGAGGGACATGATTGAGAGAGAAGGAGAGGGAGAGGGAGAGAGAGGGAGAGGGAGTGAGAGAGGGATGGAGTCACTGTGAGAGGGAGAGGGTGTGTGAGGGGGAGACTTTGATAAAGTGAGAGAGGAAGATTGGGTAGGACAGAGATAATTGAGAGAGAGAAAGAGGGAGATAGGGTGGGAAGGAGATAAATTAGAGAGAGGGAGAGAGATAGAGGGAGTGAGAGGGAGAGGGAAAGAGACAAATTGGGAGAGAGAGAGGGAGTGTGAGAGAGGGAGAGGGAGAGACATAGAGATGGAGAGAGAGAGTGAGAGAGAGGGAGGGAGAGGGGGTGGGAGGAAGAAACCTAAGAGAGAGGGAGAGGGAGAGAGGTTAGGAGAGAGACACCCGAGAGAGAAGGAGAGGGAGAAAAAGTTTGAGATAGGGGGTGGGAAGGAGATACCTAAGAGAGTAGGAGAGAGAGGGAGTGAGAGATAGAGGGATGGGAGAGATACAAGGAGGGAGAGATAGAGACTTGAGAGATGGAATGGGGGTGGGAGGGAGAGGGATTACTCGGGGGAGAGGGAGTACTCAAGATAGAGGGATTCAAGAGAGATGGAGGGGGTGGGGGGAGATACATGAGATAGAGGGAGAGAGAGAGTGGGAGGGGGTGGGAGGGAGATATTTGAGAGAGAGGGAGAGAGAGGGAGAGAGATAGAGGGAGTGAGAGAGAGAGAGGATGTGGGAGAGAGATAGAGGGAGTGAGTGAGAGAGACAAAGAGAGGCCTGAAAGAGGGAGAGGGGGTAGAAAGGAGAGACTTGAGAGACAAAGAGTGAGGGAGAGTGGGTGGGAGGGAGAGACTTGAGAGAGAGAGAGAGGGGGAGAGAGAGTGGGAGAGAGATACATGGCATGAGAGATATAGGGAATGAGAGATAGAGGGAATGAGAGAGAGGGACTTGAGAGAGAGGGAGAGGTGGTGGGAGGGAGATACTTGAAAGAGATGGAGAGGTAGACGGAGACAGATAGAGGGAGTGAGATAGGGAGGGAGATATAGAGTGAGTGACTGTCACATGGAGACGAGGTAGGATGAGCAAAATTGAGAAAGAGAGAGAGGGAGAGGGGGTAGGACAAAGATACTTGGGAGAGAGAGAGGGAGAGGGTCGGGAGGAAGAGACCTGAGAGAGAGGGAGAGAGATAGAGTGGGAGAGAGTGAGAGAGAGGGGGGATGGAGATACCCGAGAGAGAGTGAGAGAGACATTGAGAGAGATTGAGTGAGTGAGAGAGAGGGAATAGGAGAGAGATAGAGGGAGAGGGGGTAGGATGGAGAGACTTGAGAGAGAGAGACAAAGAGAGAAAGATAAAAACCTAAGAGAGGGATATGGAGTGATAGAGATAAAATGACCAAAGAGGGAGAGAGAGAGGGAGAGTGAGAAAGGGGGTTGGAGTGAGATAGATTTATTAAGGTACCTATGTGGGAGAGAAAGAGACCTGACAAAGGGGATTGGACCAAGAGAGTAGTCTAGGTTGCGTGGGAGAAAGTGAGACCTGAGAGATAGATACTTTAGAGGGATAAAGAGTTATCCAGTTACGGTAACGAGTTAGAGAAGGTTTGAAAGGTAAAACCTCAACTATCCATCTACGATCATAAACTGTGCACTCTAAGCATTATCAAATTTCTTCACCAAAGAGGGGAAATTCTAGTTCTATGTAAAGCAAGCCATTTGGCACTCACCAAATAACTCATCACATTTGGCACATGCCAAATTTGGTTCACACCAAATGTGATGAGTCATTTGGTGAGTGTCAAATTTGGTGCTCACCAAATGGCCTGCTTTAGACATGTTATTTAATAGGATTTGCCAAATTTTCCCATATTTTCCTCTGTGTTCCCCATCTCATTTGCACGTATTTTAATGCAAGTTTATAAAAAAATCATGATAATGTTAACCTCTCTCTTAGCTATCGAAATATATAACTCTTTTTTCATTCTCATTTCGTTAAGGTTTTGATCCATGGCTTCTACTGTAAATGCCTTCATTTTTGGTCAAAAATCAACATGTGCTAAGTTTAGGATAGATTCTTACACGTTCATTGGAATGTGAAACAAATTATATTTTTTGAAACTACACTCCAATCTACACATGATGAAAAAAAAATCAATTTTTGATTAGTTTGAAAAAAATTTGGGGGGGAGCATGCTCAAATTTTAGTTTTTCAGGATGTGTCCACTTTGAAAATTCATAAAATATTATATATTGATTAAAAAAATTATCTGAAAGTAGGAGGATAAACTACATGGTGTTAGCTAATTTCTCACCACTGATATTTTTTAAATTCTAAAAAAAATTAATCAAAAATGGGGGAGACCTTAGGCACTATGCTATTTTTTTGATATAAACAAGACCTGTTTTTGGCCCCCCCTCTTTTTGATACCCTTAATCTTCATTAATTTTAAAAAAAATAAGTAGCTTAGAAACTAAACTCAAAGCACTTCAACTTTTGTTCTTTCCGCATTTGGAAAGTTTGAGCGTAACTATCTTCATTTTCTCATGCAAATCAGATTTTACTGATTTCAGAAAAAAAAGAAAAAGAAAACAAAAGTGGATCTTAAGAGCCAAAATTGTGTCATGGATTGGTGCACTTACCCATGTGCTAGGGTTTAGAACAAATGCTAGAATAAAACAATAGAAGGATAAGTTAAATGCTAGGTTCTTGAGAAAATGATCAAGAAATACCATAAAAGAGCATTGTTTTCAACCAAGTGTGTAGGTTTAGGTCAAGTGCATAAAACAAGGGCATTGTTTTCAAGCAACTGCATAGTTTTGGGTCAAGGGCATAGAAATAGGGGTGCACTTTTAGGTCAACTACACAATTCTTTGTCAAGAGTGTAATTTTTAGACAACCGTGTAGTTTTCAATCAAAAGCATTAAATAGAAGAGAAAATTTCAAGCAGCTACATAGTTTTAAGACAAGTGCATAGTTTTGACAAGGCAAAGGTTTGAAAAATGGTGCAACTGCATAGAAATCACAAAAACTACACTATTCACAATAAGAACTTTATACACACATAATGAGAACAAAACATGATGAAACCAAAAAGTGAGAAGGTACATATTAGGCCATTAACACTTGAAGGTCGTTCAAACTCCTGAACAAGTTCGAAATAATGTGGGGCAACCTTAAATCTTGGCATTGTTCCTCAACAACTGACAAAATGTGAAATCCAGAGACAAGAATTAGCAAAAGGATCAATGAACAAATGAGCCAATTTGAAGACAAAGTTACTATATAACACCTCACTAAAACCCTAATTTCATCTATGAAACCCTAGTTTCACTTAGGGAACCTTCCTACTTTCAAATTAGAAGCTCCAAAAAGCATCAAAATGATAGACAAAGCACCTATTCATATAATATTTCATTTGAAAACATCGAACTACAATACAATAAGTGTCAAGAGCTTGAACTCAAAGCTTGAAAATTTTATCAACCTCTTGAGGGATAGCACAAACTCCTACAATGAATCCACTAAATGTTGAGCCATAGTGGGGAACATGTTTTTTTCAAAAACTTGATCTTAAAAATAAAATCTTTGAAACAAAGCAACCAATACTTTATATTAAAGAGTGGAAAATGTAGACATGTAAAATTGAAGTAACATCTATCAAACTCCTCGAACAAATTCAAACAAGATCGAATATCGTCGAACAACATCAAACAACATTAAACAACATTAAACATCATCCCATAACATCTCAAAAAAACTCAAAATTGTCTCGAAACATCGCATAACATCTCGAAATGACTCAGAATCATCTTGGAATATCTCGTAACATCTCAGAATGACTTAGAATTATCCCATAACATATTGGAATAACTTAGAATTATCTCAAAAAATCTTGTAACATCTTCGAATCACTTTGATTTGTCTTGGAACATCCCATAACATATCAGAATGACTCGAAATTGTCTCGTAACATCTCAAAATGACTCGAAATTATCTCAAAAATAACATCTTGGAATGACTTGGAATGATCTTGAAACATCTCATAATGTCTTGAAACATCACAGAATCATCTCAAAATAGCTCAGAATCATCCTATAATGTCTTCGATCATCCCAGAATCATCCCATAATGTCTCAAAACATCTTGGAATCACCCTGGAACATCTTAAAATCATATCGTAATGACTCAGAACATCTCAAAATCATACTGTAATGTCTCGAAACATCTCAGAATTATCTTGAAACAACTCAGAATCATCTTGTAATGTCTTGAATCATCTTAGAATCATCCCGTAATGTACTACATTACACCATAATGAAATCACATCAAAATCCATAATTCCTCTATTAATTGAATAATACATCATTATTTAATTAATACACTTTTTCATCATTTCTAATAAAGTCCTAAAAACCCTAATTCTGCTATTGATTAAATAAAACCAATTATTTGATTAATTCATGTTTCATCATTTCAACCAATTAAATATATCACATTTATTTAATGAATTCCTAGTCTCACTTTATTTTGTCCCAATTGATTGAATAACGCCAGTTATTTAATTTTGTCACTAAATAACCTTATTTCCCTAAGTTGATTAAATTATTAAATAATAATAATTTAATTACAACACTTTCACTCCAAATTTTGAATAATTAAATCAAACTATTCAAATCAATAGTCAAAAATCAAAGCAAACTAATGCAATTTTTTTTGCAAAATTCAAACTTGATTTGCAGATTCAACTCCAAAAAGGAATTAATTAATTAAAGCAATTAATTCATATCCCTCACCCAATTTCTGATTGAGTAAACTATGATTGTTGACTAAGCAATCTAATTTGTTAATTGATCAATCACATTCCTAACTAAGCCATCAAATTCCTAACTAAGTCATCAAATTTTTGATTGATCAATCTAAATCCTAACTAATCAATCTAAATCCATGATTGGTCAATCTTTTATCAATCACACAAATTGTGTAATCAACTTTGCATAATCTTCACATGTCTAAATCCTCTCAACACACTCCGACCGTTGATCTAGATATTCTTCAACACAATCTTGATCATCCATTTCAAAACTCATTTTCTATATAACAAACCCCTTGCCTCACAAATAAGGATCAGAGAAGCAACATACTTTGTGCAATGGAGTGTTGTCAAGAACACCATTAATAGAGCTTCACCATTTGTTCGATCAACCAACCAAACACTCCCTCATCAAGCTTTTGCACTCAAAATTTGGAGGCTTCACGGTGATAAGAATAGCCCAACATTAGGTGAATACAAGTTCCACTATGGGATGGTAAGATTGTGTTATTTGTTTACATTCAATTCTGTAATCATAGATTCTTTAATTTGCATGTTCAAATAGATTAGTTTCATTTCATATGTGTAGGTTTAGATCTTAGATTAATATTTTTAATCCTAGTTTAGATTCTTAGATTAGCATGTTTGATCTCACTTTCAATCTAGCGTTCTCCCCGTCACACATCTATATCTCATTATGTATGCCTCTATATGTTTCTCTCTCTATCTCTCCCACTCCTCTATCTCTTTCTATCTATATCTCTCTACATCTATCTTCATATCTCTCTCCTTATACATCTATATCCTTTCCCTCTATCCCCCTTCTCTCTCTATCTTATTCACACCATCTCTCCTCCCATCTCTTCTACTAAAATATATTTCTTTATTTATCACTTGATCTCCCTCTCACTAATCTTTCTATCCCTATCCTTCTCTATAATGTATATATCCCTACCTATCTATCTCCCTATCTCTTTTATCTATTTTCTTACCCCTCTCTATCTCTCTATATCACCCTATATCTAAATCTCCCCCTATCCCTCTCCTTGTCTACCCTGTTCTTCTCTCTCCCTCCCTACATATATATCTCTCTCTCTCCATATCTATTTTTCTTTCTCTACATCTTTATTTTTTTCTATCTCTTTATATCTTACCCTCTCCCCATTCCTCCATGTATCCTTATATCTCCATCTAACCACACACACACACACACACACACACACACACACACACACACACACATATATATATATATATATATCTTCCTTTATATCTATCCTTTTTTATCTCTCCCCCACTATCTCTCTATCTCTCTCTTTATCTCTATCTATTTTTCTCCCTGTTCTCTCATTCTATATTCATCTCTACCTCTATCTATTTGTCTCACTCTTCCTCTCCCGCTCTATATTAATCTCTAGCTCTATATTCCACTCTCCCCCTCTACCCATCCATCTCTCAACCTATCTATCCCCCTCCCTCCTCATAGAACTTCATTGTTGTCTTCATTTAAAGGTTTTCTTTCCCTCATTTTTAGAGACTTTATTACAGAAACAATATCATTTTTAGAGTGGCCAACCAATCAAACTCATGTAATACACAAATTTATGCAAAAAAATAGGCTTAAATTGTCCCTAATTAACATTTCATACCAAGGTGTGATTGCTAGTTATTTTTTAAATTAATATTTATTTATTTTGTTACACATAAGGTGTTGAGTATATTAAGTGAGGGAATTGGAAGAATGCAAGACCATTGAAATGATCTTAATCAGCAAATTTTTGTAATATCAAAAAATATAATACATAAATAAAGAAAAATAACTAAATTCTTATCCAATCTTAGCTTTAAGTTAAGAAAAAATAGGATAAGAATTAGTTTTTTCTTTTAAACTTTTTAAACTTTGATTTTTAGATAAATAATATGTTTTTAATAAATATATCAATAATAATAAACTAATAAATTATGAATTGAGTTTTTATTTTTTGAGCATTTTATTTTTCACTTTTGAAACTTGTTTTTATTTGTAATTTTAATATTAAAGTTTATGATTTTAATTTTAACAATTTTCATATAGTTTATTCTTATTATTAATATTTTATTTGAAATATAATTTTACTTTTTAAAATTTAATTTATCTAATAACATTTTATAATATTATTTATTTGTTAATATTTTTTGTAATATATTAATTATATTTTTAGGTACATATTTTATTAATATTTCAATTCTAATAAATTAAAAAATAGTTATACTTTTTTAGTGCAAACTGAAGGCGAGGGACTATTGTTTTCCAAATCTCTTCACATGAAGAATATTAATTGTACCTATTAAACAATTAAAAGCTATAATTTTTTCGGACAAGAAATATTTTTCTTTTGTAAAGTTAAGATACAAAAAGGTGCAAATTTTTTAACAAAAAATATTTAAAAAATGAATTATCATGAATCTGATTTGTTGTGAAAGTTTCACTCATTTTCACAACCTTCACATCATTCAAGGAAAATGAGTACTTTAAAAATAGTTAACTATTCAACATTCACATCATTCCAAAAAAACATGTACTTTAAAATAATAAAATATTTATAAATTAAATACAAAAGTACAAAATCGGCGTTTGTCCTTTTCACAAATATGAAAGAAAAAAATTGAAAATATGAACTTTAGAAAAGCAAAGAATTGAAAATATGAAATTTATAAAAAATTATTTATTCTATGATATCTCTGACAAGAGAAGTCACATTTGTTTCACTATACAAGTTGTCACCTACATATTCATCAATGCCAAGCTGACACGGTTAGTTACAACTTCTACATGCTAATATTTTGGGAGGTAACAACTTCATAATTTTTCAAATTCCTTTTTCATGTGCTACTTTTAGAGTGTCCATAGATGGTTCCAAAGCTCTCATTTTGGCACAGGCATGGTAGATGTTGGAGTTTACTCATATTTTTATTATGAGTTTCTTTGGAAAGATTATCTCATTGCAAATTCAATGAGACTAGTGTGGAAGCCTAAACTAGTTATGAAAAAGGATGTCTCAATGGCTTCCTTTGCCTATATTTCTATCCCTTTCAAGCAAGGTTCTTTCTCATTGTGGCACACTCACAAAGAACACTATAATTCATGCAAAAGTTAATTATTTCCATGTAATTTGATCCATATACATTTTCTATGTTTACTAATCTTATTGTATTCAATGTATGGCTATAGAAATCATGAAATCATTGTTTTATGTCACCACTACATATTAAAATATTTGTTAGTGTTTTAAGGGTGCTTTGGTTTTAACATTTTTTGACAATTTTTTTGCAAGCAATATAACACCCTTCTTTAAAGCAGCTCCTCCTCCTACACATAGTTGCATGAACCTTTATATTTTTGACATTTCTAAATCAAAATAGATATTTGTTGATAGTACACTCTTCCATCTCCAAGAGTGACAATTTCTTGTTTTGATAATCTATATTTGTGTAGATCATTCATTATTATATTTTATTTCATTTTAAAAAAATGTTTTTGTTGGGATATATTACAACATACACTCTTTTTCTATGCATGTATTACATCTAAGCCTTTTCTGTGTATGGATTATTAATATGTTAGTTACTTGTACATAAATTTATCCTAGATTCAAACTATAGGTGCACACATGTCTACTCTTTATAGTTTTGGACCCTAAATCTAATTTTCGGTTTCACATCAAAACAATGCATTTGCATAGTCATATAATTGTATTATTGCATTTTCATCAAAAAATAATTTTAAACCCCTAAAAAATAATTTAGATCTAGTATTGATTCACCCACCTTTTAGGTTTTAGGTCAATCTCGTACCCTTGTCAACCTAAATTCTAATGTTTTCTAGTGGAAATTAGTTCATCTTAGTTAAACCCTAGGATCAGTTTTCCCACATTACAATCTTAAAACCAATTCCCATAGGTGATTCATGTGATGCATTTTGATAAAGAGATAGACTTATTTAAGAAGTGTGACGAGTAATATAGGTTTTAATTTTTACTAATCAAACACTACCATGCATAATCCTTTAAATCATTTGACCTAAACACTTGTAGATAATTTATAGAGTCTAAACCTAGTTAGAGATAAGAAAGATTAATCATGTGTAATCTCTAGATTTTTATAAATATATAAAATACTCAAATTTCAATTCAATTATTCAATTATAATGATAATTTTAAAGGGCCAATTTTTCTTCATGAAATTCTTTGGGAATAATTTAAAAAAAAATATTAGAGGCTCCAAACTATTATCAATATAAATAAAAATTAATGAAATAAATTTTGGTACAAATTTAATGTGATGCTAGTGAATGTCAATTAGTAATTAACAATTGTAGCTCTTACCAAATATTTAAGACTCAATTATTTGGGGATCTTATTTTGGGTTTCCCATTGGGTTGTTGCATCCTTCTAGTTTTGATCTTGTTCTATTTAAATGTAAAATAAAAATCAAGCATCGTATACTATTGACACTCTTACATTTTGGTTAGGGGACAACTATGCCTAAATATTTACAATTTGGCATTGTGTTCATGTATAGACTACATCAATTTATATTTGTTTTAGGGAATAGGGAATACTTCTTAGCATATTTAAGAGGACAAGAGAAGTCAATCACATATGATGATATAGTCATCCTAGAACATGTGATTTTCTAAGTGATCAATATTTAATTAATGGGAATGTGTAAATCTTGATGTCTATTAATGTAGGAGCATCAAAGGTGTAAGGGAAATCTTTCATCACCAAATAATAATTTCTTTTTTTTTTTTTTTTTCAACAAGGCCCTATGTGGGCTAATGTTGTGTGGGAAGTTAATTATTTTAAATTTCTAAATATTGTAATATTTCCTATGTGAGTCTATATTTCTAATTTTGATGGTAATTCACTTTGGTAAATGTTTCAAATGCATCCCAAAAGGAATATTCTAGCATAGGAATCAATTTCAAGGTTGGGACCACTCATCAAAGCATGTCCTTGGGTATTGATTTGCATGATCTTGCTTATTGTGGCACCCAAGTTTTCATGTTGGTCCATGTTCTTTCATGGAGCCATCAAAGACATCAAAGAATAATGAAGCACATTGGATTGACAAAGTTTGATTGGTCATGGTTTAGGTGCCCCTATGAAGACCATGTGAGCATTGAGTAATTCTTATTATTTTATGATTTATTCTCCAAATGAGGCATGGGTTTTCTAAGGAGATAAAATTTTCTTGTGTTTTTGAAAAACCACAGTGGTATTCTCATCCTCAAACTTCTATATATTGATGTCTTATCACTTTGAGAAGTTGTCTTAGAAGAGCTGATTTTTTGCATAATAGGATGCTACCATATTTTCTAGAGTATTGTGAATCCAATGGTTTTACATATTATGTAATCAGAAATCCCATGTGAAAAGGAATGTGATTTTGTAATTTCATTTTGTTTAGGAGATAATAGAAATCCTATCCTTCTTTCTTGCATTTGTTTTGTGCAATTTGCGGTGTGGTTGAATGTTTCAGATTTAGAAGGATGTGTGTCATTTCTTAGAGAGAGGAAGAAGACATTTTGTTATAGGTTTGAAGAGGTTTTCGAGCAACAAGAAGATTGGTGATACATATTTTTATTGCAACAAAGGTTTCTTATAAAATTTTGTAGGTTGAAAGAGCTAGAAGCTTGTGTAAGAAGAAAGATTGAGGAAGGACAATTTGAATTTAATTTTTTCTTTCATATTTCAGTCTTATATCAAGTTGTCAAAATATTTTTAATGATTTTTATCAACCCATATGGCTGGACAACCATTTAATTTCAATTATGTTATGTAATTCTTGAATTTATAGGGGATTTGAATGAACAAAGAAGAATACTTCTTGCATATTTTTTTCTTATTGAGAACATTTGTTGACAACATCTTATGTTATTATGAGTTTATGTATGAGGTTTGAAATTTCCTTGTATCAATGGCATTAGAGTGGAAGCTCTTGAGTGTCCAGGCATAAGCACCAATGTGAGGCAATTTTCACTAGGAGATATTGGTGGAGAGTGAAGTTCAAGGATTAGAGTGTGTAGAAGGATCATTGAACCTGAGGTATACTGTACTAGAGAAGATGGGAAGAGTAATGAAGAGGCCTATGAGATTTTTTTTCTAGGAACAATATTGGGAAGAAGTTGAAAATAGGAAGAACCATGAATAATTTCAAAAAATCCAAGCTAAAGTAAATGTATTGGAAAAGAATATTCAAGAGGAAGTGAAAATATGGGAAGAAGATTGTTATCTTTGAAAGACAAAAACAAAAATAAGAGAAAAAAAAAAGGAGTGTTGCATTCCTTTGGTAGTGGTTGAATGGAAGGAAGAATGTGTGGGGAAATCCCACACAAATTGAGGAGATAATTAGGCACAATTTGCAGTCATAATGCTTTAATAGAGTGAGTTATGTGAAGTAGATGAAGAAAGTTTACAATCTAAAATTGTGAACATGAATGGCCCCAAATTTGATGAAGAGGTTGAAGAGGATAAGGATGAAACCTTGTTGAGATAAGAGATGAGGAGAATAAAAAAAAATTGTATGTTCAAGTTGAAAAGTTAATGGAGAAGAAGCATTTTTTTGCACAAAAAGAAGATTTTTATAACCTCTTTTGTAATATTTTATTTGTAGGTAAAAGAGAAGATGTAGATATGGAAGAAGCAAATTTTTTTGGAAGAAATAGTAAAAACCTTGTGATAATACATACATGGATGGTGTTTAGAATAAGAAGATAAATATTGGAGTGAAGGATGAAGAAGATGTTGGAGAAACAAAGTAGAATGGGGTAAATTATGATTTTGAGTTTTAAAATGTTGATTATTTACCTTCTATAGAAGAGGTTGTACAGTTGTAGAAGATGAAGTTGTAGTTGCAGATTGGTATGTGGATGTTGCATGTTTGGGTATAGAGGTTGTAGATGATAGTGCGGGAGGAACTTGGTAGAGTTGGTATGTTTGTGGTGGGTTGGATCACATGAAGAAGGAAGGAAAGGAAAAATTTGTGTGGTGGAGGAGGATGGTCTATCATGTATGTAATTTCACAAGAGGGAGTAGGAATAGATTGTACTATTGGTGGAGAAGGACAAAAAAAAAAATCAGCTAAGTGTTGGAAAAGGCAGAGGAAGAAATCCTTTTGTCTATTTCAATGATGGAGTTTTCTGAGGACTCCTTGCATTATGAAAGGGTGGTAATACCAGTCAAATCTATTTTGTGAATCAATATTCACAATTTTTTCCTACCTTTGGTGTCTGATGCAAGAGCACCCAGGGTGTAAGAGAAATATTGCATCACTTGAAAATAATTTCTTTTATTTTGATTTTCAATAAGGGCTTATGTGGGCTAATGTTGTGTGGGAAATTAATTATTTTAAAATTCCAAATATTGTAATATTTCCTAAGTGAGTCTGTAATTGTAATTTTGATGGGGATTTACTCCAATAAACATTTCAAAGGCGTCCCAAGAGGAATATTCTAGCCTATGCATCCATTTAAAGGTGGGGATAATTCATCAATACATGTCCTTGTGTGTTGATTTGCATGATTTACATGATCTTACATGTTGGTGCACCCAAGTTTTCATGTTGGTGCATGTTCTTTTATGGAGAGGTCAGAGCCATCAAAAATTAATGAAGCACACCGGATTGACAAAATTTGATTGGTCATGGTTTAGGTGCCCATGTGAAGGCCATGTGAGCATTGAGTAATTTTTATTATTTTGTGATTTATTCTCTAAATGGGGTATTGGTTTAACAAGAGTATTTTTCTTGTAGTTTTGGAAAACTATAGTGGTATTCTCATCTTTAAAATTCCATATATTGATGCCTTATCACTTTGAGAATTTGGCTTAGTGGAGTTGTAGATTTGCATAATAGGATGCTATCAGATTTTCCAAAGGATTATGACTCTATTGTTTTAAATATTATACAATTATCAAGCCCATGTGAAAAGGAATGTGATGTAATTTCTTTTTTTTTCATAGATAATAGAAGTCTGATGCTTATTTCTTACATTTATTTTGTGCAATTTTTGGTGTGGTTGTTTGATTCAGATTTGTAAGGACATGTGTATTTTGTTGGAGAGAGGAAGAGGACATTTTTTGTAGGTTTGAAGAGGTTTTCCAACAAGTGGATTGGTGATATAGATGTTTATTACAACAAAGGTTTCCTATGAGTGTGTGTAGTTTGATAGAGTTAGAAGCTTGTGCAAGAAGATAGATTGAGGGAGAGCAATTTGAATTTGATTTTTGCTCCCATATTTCAGTCTTATATTAGATTGTAATCAGATTTGTAGTGTTTTTCATCAACCCATATGGCTACACAACCATTTAATTTTTTGGTATTCTATGTAATTCTTGAATTTCCAATAGATTTGAATGAACAAAGAAGAATACTTCTTGCAGATTTTTGTTGTTGCAAACAATTTCTAGGGGCATCCTATGTTGTTGGGAGTTTTTGTATGACGGTTGAAATTCTCTTGCATCATCTATCAACGTATTTTTAAATACTAGTAGGTAAAGAATAAGTCCCTAACAATGTGAGAGTATTTTAGCATGTCATATTTTTTTCATAAATAGTTATAGCAAAAAATATAGAGATGATCAAGCATTGAGTTTGCAAGTATGAAATAAATTTTCTAGTTGTGTACCAGATTTGGGATAGTGAAGTCAACCCAACGTAAGTCATAGAAGAATATTTTGGTTCAATTGTACACAAATGTTTTTAACCCAAGATCATCTTATATTTTAAAACAAATTGATCTAATTGTCTTCATTCATTGTTAGTCACTATTTAGTGATTAAGCTAAAAAGTCTATTTATTTATTACTTATATAGTATGATTGTACTCTCTATTTGATATTGCCTAGTCTTATCAACTCAAATCTAACAACTTATTTAATCTAGATTGATTTGTACTTAATTAATTTGTTTAATTAATTAATCTAAATTTACCCTAAAAGAAAATATGCATTCCACTTTCAAATATCTAAAACATCTTTATTATTAACATCCTTTACTGAATATATATTACTATATATTTTAGCTATGAACTAGTTTATGAGTATCAATATACTAGATGTATTCAAGAGTGAGATAATTCTATTGAGTTGTTATTCAAGATAATATTGCAATTGAATTGAAAGAAGAAAAATAAAAGATATAAGCAAAAATGAAAAGAAATATATTTTTTTTATAAAATGACATACAATCATCACATTACCTTATTTTACATACATCTACATTAATACTTATTTATCAAAAAAATAAAAATTAAACAATGATAACAAAAACGCACCAATCCATATTTATACTTATTTTAACAGTGATATACAATCTATAACATTACTTTGATTTACATATATCGACATTAAGTATTTATCAGACAGTTTATCAATACTTAATTTATCACAACAGTTCATTTGGCTAACAGCTAACAGAAGGCCAGGCCAGGCCGGGTATTACTATACTTATTTAGCCCGCTGGTTTTGAAGGATGTGGAGCTGAATCCACACCTGAACTACATTCATCATAACACCAACAAGCATAGCCGCTGCAGAATCCCCCAATATGATGATCTACATTTCTACACACGTCGTTGCACTCATTATCCCTCCATATAAAGCATCCTCTCTGAAATCCACCGCTCATGGCTGTGCAATAAACATCCCAATCGGACACTTGCAATCATCAACATATTACAAATCAGGAAGCAGTACTGGTGAATATCAACGTTTAAAACTATGTATTAATATTGAAGAGTAGAGGAGAATAAGTATTATTATTACCAGAAGCGAAAGCAAAACTGGCCGTGAGCAAACAAATCAAAAGAAACACATATATGCCCTTAGCCATGTAAGCAACTGTAAATGTACTCAATCCAGAGGTAATGTATTCTGTAAGCAACTGCAGATGTATTCTGTGAGTAAAGATTACTACTTGTATACCTCACACACCAATTACTCTCCGTTTGTTCCGCGCAATTTCGTTTATTTATTGTTAAATTCAACCTTTATTGCTGCCGCAAATCCAATTTGAAGATTCTTTTCGAGTGCTTAGATATACGGGCGATACCACATAATATGAAATCATTTTAAGCGTTAACATCTAAATGCCCATTACAAATTATAGGGGAGATTGCCAACTCTATTCTGAGTGGTGGTAACTTTATCTTTATTCTATATATATTATTTGTTACATGTAGGTGACAATTTAATAGTGTTTTTAAGGAGGGCAGTAATATGTCTTCCACCTTTTAAGAGGTAGTATTATGTTTTCCACCTTAAAACTTAGACGTTAGATTTGAAAAGGGTTCTTTCTTAGCCAATTTAATGATATATTAAATTGAAGATATTTATTTCATTAATTTTTTTGTCATGTCATAATTTTATTGTAGGAGAGTTCTTACTTTATTATCATGTGAAGTTCAACTTTGTTTCTCATCTCAACAGAACTAGAATCAATTACTCAAATTATTTAGTGTTGATTTAGGTAAGCATTTTGTAACCATAGATCTATGGGAGTAATCCCTATCTACTGACCTCTAAATAACTCCTAGCCATTCATATACTAGAGTCATTTGAGACATTTTCTCAAAAAATAACTCAATTCTTTGAAGACCTAATGTGTAAATATTAGAATGAAAAAATGATCGAATATGGACCATGTATGAACATTGCACTATAAAATTATTTTAAGAGTTTCACTAAGTTAAATATAGAACTAAAAGGATGAATAAGCCATACTTCTTAGAGATCTCACATGCATGAGATTCCTTAGACTAAACTCTATCATCAAAACTAGAAATAAATTCTAGATAAATTAAATTTTAATAGAACTTTAAATTTGTAGGATTCCTTGCTAAATATCTCTTATGAATATTAAAACAAAAAACTTATGATAAATTATACATGAATGAAATCTCATTTAATCACTCATGTTAGTATAGACTATCAAACCAAAGTCTTACAATATTAGGTGACGTACTATTCATAGAGATCTTTAGAATAATTCAATTTTTAAGCTTAGAATGAAAAAAACAAGTTAAATATTATAGAATTATTAGGTTGATTGAAATAATTAGACTTTGGAGGATAATATAGACTTGTCTAAGAAGTCTAAAGAGTGTGATTGGTTTGAATCCAAACCAATTGAAACTTTCTATGCATCATCTCTAACCATACAATACAATAACTTAACACTTGTATGTCATCTATTGAGATATAGTCTCCATAAAGAAAAGGTCATATAGCCATGTTTAAGCTATGGATTTTTCTAAATAGATTAATTCCTCACGATTGAGTTCAATTATTTAGAGGGAAGAATTATTTTGCATTATTCAGATTTGGGATTTTAGTGAATATTTAAAAACTTAGAAGGTTGTTTGAGAGACACTGACATTTTATTGAACCAAATTAAAAAAAATTAAAAATAATTTTACTTTTAGGTCCAAAAACCTTTCTACAAAGTTGATGTTGCACTAGTGAAGCATAATTGTGGATTACCTATCATATATCTTAGTAGATAAATGATAATTATGTTTTTCTAGGAATATATTTTATTATCATTATGGTCTTATATTATCGAATTGCATCAAACTAGTGCACAACAAGAGAATATAATGTAAGCCGACATGACAAAACCTCTATCAATGGACATAGTAATGATGCTAAGGTCTAAAGGTAAATGTAGATACCTAAAATTTTCCTAGCCTACAAAGTAAAACTTTAACACTAATTATCATCTTTCCTAATGATTAAATAGTGTTCAATTATAAAATTATTATCTAAATTCATATTTCCACTATTAATTAAATGACTTTATGTTATTTAGGTAATTCCCTTTATCATTAGTTTTACTCATTAATTAAATATATCATATTTATTTAATTATATCTTTAATTTTTTATTCTATCTTGATTAATTAAATAAGTCATCTTTAATTATCTTATTCCTCTAAATTAATTAAATAATAATTATTAGTTATTTAAATAATATTCACCCACTGTTTAGATTAAATAATTACTTTATTTATTTAATTATCCTATTTCTTCTCAACATTATCCAATCAACAATAATAATAATACAAAATTTTATTTATTTATCTAGTTCCTACTTAAACATTCCTCAAAGCATTAATTCATTTAATTAATTATTATCTCCTGGATTTCTATCTTGTTCTTAATGGATACTCTCTTCCATGTCACTAAATAATTAGTTTCAATTCTCTCCTCAATCAAATAATTTCACTCCCACTCACTATGAGTGAAAGAAGAAATCAAGTTACTTACTCTTCAATCAATTTCTTATGAAAATAGTTAACTAAAATCCTATAGCTAGTTGTAGTCACTTAACTCGTTCATCAATTCCCTTCAAATATTCTTGACCCTTGATCATGATCATCAACCTCTTAATCTTGATTTTCCATTCATATCATACTTTTCTATATAATTATCCCTCATATCTCTTTGATGGCTAACCAAAAATATTTATCTTTTTGCATACATTGATCTCATTCATTCATTTGAGCCTACATTTAAGTAGTGCACACATATATGAGAGCAAAGCAAGACAAAGAAGAACAATGGAGGTAAATAAAGTTTGACACAAGGAAGGTAATGGCACTTGTTTGCTAATTGATTTCATTGTGTTAATTATACTTCATTGGTTGAATTGAATTGATTTTGGTATTGAACTGTGATTGCGTGAATTCACCTCCCAGGAGCACAATCTATAATATAAAACTTCACAAATATGAGAGAAGAAACACACTATTTCATCAATGAGTGAATAATAATTGACATGATAAATTGCATAGTATATAGGCCTTTTAAAGGCATTAAAATATGAGATGGGGGAAAAAATACTCGATACGAGAAAAAAACACCCAAGTAATTAACCTAAGTTAAAACTTAAACTAACACCCCCCTTAAGTGCAAACTTAGGGAGATTATTATGCAAAATAAAATGCAAGATGGCTCTTGGCTACAAGGCCATGTTAGGTAACCATGCACAACTTCTATGTAATACAATCTCTCACAATCGAAGAAACATAGAAAAACCTTGTGGGAGAAAACTCCTCTCCAAAAGAGAGATAAGAAAAAAGTTGAAAAAGTGAAAGGAGGAGGACTTCACAAGACCCCCTAAGGACAAATCCCATTACAGATCTTAGAAAAATATAAAAGGAGAAAGACTATGTAGCCCCCCCATGGAAAAGAGTAGAAATGTTGAAGATCCCCCACATGATGAAGAAACTCATATGTTTATCTTTAAAGTCTGAAGAATATCCCATTTATGCAAACATCATGCCTCCCTTTAGGGAGAAACAATCACTAATGCAACATAATCTCCAACTCTGAAACAAAAGAAGTGGGAGGAAGAATCAACATGAAAGATGCCTCTGAAAATTATCTTGGTGCCTCGACATAACCAAATGTCACATCATGATCAGGTGCAACCTCAACTAAAGAAGTTGGATCAACAAGACCATGTGGAAAATCTAAACCAAAAATCTCCAAAGATATAGATGGTGTGACAATAGTGCAAATATTGTCATAAAAAAGAAGGGATATACCCTCAAAAGCATCATCCAAATCAGAAATGTGAGATTCACAAAACAACTCCACAAGACCTATCAAGTGACTATCCCACAAATAATGATCTAAAGGATCAAAAACATCACGTTGTGCTAAAGAACCAACTTCTGAAGCAACAAGAATGGATCAACATAGGTTTGAAGAGCTTTAAAGTTTAAATGACCAATCTCTCCTAAGGAATTGATATCAACACTAGCAAGAGGGGTGTAAGGCTCAAAATCATTATCATCAACAAAATGAGAAAAAGGAATAGAGATGAGACTCATGATCAACTTCACCGATAACAATGACATTGCCAATATCAACCTCTCTAATGAAAACATAATCTGCAATTAACTCTATAGTCTTAGGTACCTCACCATGAGTAATATGATAGATGGAAAGTATATTTGTGTGCAAATTAGGAATACATAGTACATATCTAAAAAAACCATCACCAATCTCAATATTTCCTATCCCTGCAACATCCAAAAGCTTACTATCCCCCAAAAAAATCTTAGAAGTATCAGTAGGATGAAGACCCAAATGGATAGGGAGTAAATCCCATGTGATGAGATGCTCTCGAATCTAAAATCCAAATGGATAGGGAGTAAATCCCATGTGATGAGATGCTCTCGAATCTAAAATCCATATATCATGACCAAAATGAACTACAAAAGATATAGATGCATGTCCTTTACCCATGTAGAGTTTATTTTCTTTACCATTTTCAAATCTTGCATTCCTTGACTATGTAGGTTTGGGTGAAGGTGAAGGTGATGTAGATGGAGAGGTTGTACGAGGAGTCACAAATTAGGGTAGTGGAATATTGTTCTTTTGAAGAAGATGTGAAATCTCATCAATCTTCTCCATATAATAGTAGTGTTCATCATGACCTTTCTTCTTGCAATACACACAACTGAACTTCTCTTTCTTAGGTTTATCCTCTTTTGAAGAGGTGGAGGACTCATTAGATTATTTCTTAGCCTTAGGTTTCTTCTTCCCTTTGCTCTAAGAGGCTTGTACAACTAATGCATGGTTCATAGAGACCCCCTCTAACTAGGAAAGTTTGGCTTTCTCCCTCATCAAATGGTCACAAAATTTCTCAAAAGAAGGAATTTGGAATGCATTACCCAAAGCATCCATGGTGGAGTAGAAGGTAGAAGAAAAAACCATAAATGGACCTCTCAACTTGGATAGAATCAAAAAAATGGACTCCTTATCGGTTTTACCCTTCCCACATCCTACCATTTATGACCACACAGATTTGAACTTGACTAGGAAATTATCAATGGAAGGAAATGAATCAAGGGAAAGAGAAGTTAATTATGACTCTAGTTGCAAAGCACAAAACTCATTGATCTGACCAAGTAGGTTTTGTAACTCATTCCACAATTCCTTGGGTTTATTACACTCAATTTGGAAAAGAAGACTATCATAAACATGCAAAGATATCAATCCCATAGCTTCATCACACTTGTTTCTATGAGAAAATGTTTCATACTCCCTAGTAAAAGTGGGTTGATTATATCATTCAGTGTGGACCACAAACCCTTATATTGGAGAAACCTACACATTTTAATCTTCTAGGTATGATAATTATGGGGGGTTACAAGTTAACCTGAATCAAGAGTAGCCATTAAAGTAATTTGCACTAAAACCTCCAAAAAATATCAACCAATGAAGCCTCTCAAGACTTATTTTTCCAACATCCAAAAATTATCACTCAAGAATTAAAAAATACCAAATATGTACCTGAGTCTCATTTTTTTTTTCAAAAAATAACCACCTTTGCAAATAACTCATGATCCACACTGGTAGAAATAACTTGATCCGCATAAGAAATTGAGATAACCAACACAACCATGATCCTTAGCTCATGATATAATAAGAGCATTGAGCTATAAAATGGTTGTTTATGACCAATATCTCACGAATGGGGGATAATTGTTTTGCAATAGGGTTAAAAAAAGTAGTGAATTTTCTTACATGTCAACAAGGAAATGGAAAAAAAAGAGGAAATCCTATGCCCACCAACCAAGAAAACACCTCCATCTGGAGATAATATAGGCTTGAAAATATGAATTGGACCTCCAATGCACAAATTCATTCCTCCCCAGCACATACTACCGCCAACAAATAATGAAGCAACCTTTCCAATTGAATTCAAACGATAAGATAAATTGAGAGGCCGATGGAAATAGAGGGTGTTCCTAATGTTGTACGAGTTAAAAACCTCACACACCCCTTTAATTTGAAACCGGAAGCCTGTTGATTGGATTTAGCGGATTATTGTCATATTTTGGGGACAATCAAACCCAACGGCTACAAAATTGTGACTTTTCCCAACCGACAAATGGGAATAAATGTAGAGATTAAAATCACATAAAACGCTTGTAAGAAATATCTGGCAGAAAAAAATTGTGCTCCTCAAGCCAAAAATTTATGCCCAAGTTCCTTCTCAACCGTGAATGAATCGATAGAAAATTGTGCCACAAATAAAAAAAAAAATAGAGCCTCTTCAACAAAAAAAAATTTGACAAAAATGGAAACTTTGAAATTTAACAAATTTCTAATTCTGAATAATCTCCAGTGAATAAATGATCTCAGACTCCAATGAAAACTCTCAATGGAAGGAGTTGCAAATAGTCGGATCTAATACCATGATGGTGTGAATTCACCTCCTAGGCTCGCGCAATCTACAATATAAACCTTCAAAAATACGAGAGAAGCAACATGTTAGTTCACCAATGAGTGAATAATAATTGAGATGATAAATTACATAGTATATATGCCTTTAAAGGCATGAAAAAATGAGACGAGTGAAAAACTACCTGATATGGGAAAAACCCACCCAAGTGATTAAACTAAGTTAAAACTTAACACTAACAAATTGTATTTTGGTGGTTACTATAGTTATTTAACTACCCTTTATGATAAATCTCATTTTTCAGTTGAAAAAATGGTGGATGTGACATGAAAATAACTATTTTTTCTAGAATTTTAAGAAATTTGCATACATAGGAACAACACCACATATGTTGAAAAATAGAACCACAACCATCGAGAACAACACCACATCTATAACAATGAGCCACATCTATCAGGGTGCGATGCATGAGTAGATTGTTGAGCCATATTCATCACAAACAACACCACATCTTTATTGGTCTTGGGTTTTATACTATTTTTTTTTTTTGTTATTTTATCAATTACAAAGGTCTGACAAAAACAATTCTGATAATCTAATACTTGAATTTAAATTTTTTGTTTATCATTTCTTTCATTTTTTATCAAATTGTGCCTCTACAAGTTTTATCACGTAGTCATATTACAATGTCACAATCATTAGAAACAACATTGCATCTATATGTGTGATACATAAGTACATTATTGAGTTGTAGTCATCACTTACAACACCACATTTGATTTTTATTTTTTTTAATGTTATTTTCTACTATTTGTTTGTTTTATTAATTACAAAGGTCTAAAATAAGATTTTTTATAATCTAACACTTGAATTTATCTTTCTAGGTAATCATTTTTATCATTTTTTGTCAAACTATGCCTCTATGAGTTCTTTCACATAGCCAAATTATAAAACTATATTTTTTAGAAAAATTTAATCGTATCCATTTGATAGAGAACCACAATCATTAGACTGAGAGCCTTAAGTGTGTGTTGCAAATGATAGACTATGCATTGCATCTATTTTGATAGAGCGCCACAATTGTCTGGAAGGTAATTTTTAAGTCTCAATTTCCAAATTTAATTCATTACTTGATTTTAGTAGGTTAGGATTTTAGCTACTAACTATTTATGTCAAAATTGTGGAATTCGCTAGGAAAAGAGGAAATTTTTTAAATTAATAACTCTATTTTATTGCAGCTCACCTTTCAAAGATACAATCTAAACATGCTAATAGTTTAATGTAGGTTTATTGTCGAATATTATTCTATAAAGCTATGTGTTTGTAATTTTTAATTTAGAAACATTTGGAATTGGTCCTTGAAAAGAACAATTTCTTACCATGTTTGGTGCACTTGCACATTAATTTCTACCCAAGTTACTACATATGTATCCTATCCCCTTTGTTAGAATATTGTTGTCATTGATGTCAAAAGGGGATATAATGCAAGGGAGATTGTTCGTATGATGACAGAGGATGTTTGTGAGAGAAATAGAGCTGATCTGGTAAAGGAGGTTGTTGGCATTGATGTCAAGTGTCACTGATGTCAAGGAGAGATAAGGTATGTAGTGAATTTGGTTCTAGAAGAATTGGTGCAAGTTGCATAGATTTTTTCATTGATGCCATGAATTATTATTATTGTTATTTTGTAGTGAATTCTTCCATCTATCTGAAGATAAATCAAAGTCCAGATTCAATATGGGTTTTCTGAGAATTTCTTAGAAATATATGTTGCAGGTCTAGAGGGTGCATGGTGTGCTCAAAATGGAATTACATGTTCTCTCGAGAAATTTTTACGGTTTATTAATTAAACCCTAGGATAACAGTCATTGTGCTTAATCAAAATGTCTATTTTGACAATTAATTGTTATTGTAGGTTGCAGGTAGCTTAAGTTATTACTTATGCCTTTGTAGTCATTGGGCAACTGACGCCAAATTACCTAGCCTTCTATTTTTCGGTGTGTATATACCTATGATGAAGATCAATGGTGTTCTCCCATTGGGGAGACCACATCATTTCAAGAGGAGATGGTTTAGTGTCCCTTTGATGAAGCGATAAAGAAAAAGAGAAAATGGTGTGTCGAAGTGACAATGGGTTTTCAAAGAGACAGTGTTTTAAGTCCCCTTGATATAGCGATGAAAACTTGATCAACAATGGAGATCAAGCCTTTGAGATCGAGTGGTGCCCGCTAGCCCGTTGAGTTTTTGGTGTGTCTCGACTAAGTCTTGCGGGATAGCGAGCAATGGAAGAGATTGAATGGAATTAATCGATGGTGATTGAATGGTGCAAGTTGTATCAAGGAGAGAGATCAATTTTTGTGGGCCTTAGTCACTATTCCCCTCCATGTCCCGATAAGCTCTTCATCGATGAGACTTCTTGATATCAAAGTGAGTGAATTTAGAGTCCCTTCGACACTCTAATGGTGGGTTCAATAGACACATGGCAAGGATGAAAAAGGTGGATGACATATAGCATGGTTTTTGAGGACATGCAATATTTTGACACGTGGAAAGGATGAAAAAGGTGGATGACCTATGGCATGGTTTTTAAGGACAGAAAAGACATTGACATGTGGCCACTAGGGACTATCAATGCGAGGTAGCAAGATATCTCAAGGAAACATATAAATATCAGAGAGACAATTTCAAGAATCTCTTCAACATAATGATTGTAGGAGTTAGTGGAGAATGACATCATTAAAGTTCATTGGGAAGATAGATGGATATTGATAAGATGAAATCATTAGTATTTTTGACATGCCAATAAGGTGGGACCACATCACAATTAAGGATGACATCAAGATGGATAGATGGAAATTACTCACTAGCTCACTAATATTTTGTGGAACCATGCTTTCAATCGGTGGTATAGTGAGGCACAGTGTAGATTGGATGGCGATTGATCCAATGATGATCACCACATCATTGAAGAAGAAATAAAATCACATTTTTTACATCGATGATCGATAAATGAAGATAAATGATGCAAATTGAACAAGGTTGATTGGATGGTGAAAATGTGAAGGAACTTCATCAGGGAGATAGACCCATATCGATGGGACATAACAATAATTTCATTGGACATTCCAATCAAAGTTGATAAAAGGGACTTCACCATATCAAAGTGAGTAGCATTAAATTCCCTTTAACATGGTTATGGAAGATTAATGATGACCTCAATTGGATCCGATAGGAAGGAAATGGTGATTGGAAAGTGATGTGTGCAGACAAGTGGCAAAGAGAAGTTGCTGAATATACTAACTCAAATCAGTGTTGTGAATTCCATGGTGATGAAATGGATGATATATGGCATGTGTTGGCACATGTATTTCACAAGAGGTATTGTAGAGAATGATTTTTTTTGGAAAGACCCTAATATGTCTCAACCTAATATGTTAAAGTGTCTTTGATGGTGTAAAGTGATAGTCATGAGATGGAGATCAATGATGTTGGTTTAAAGAAGATTTATCCAATGGATATGTTTTAAAGTTGAGAAATTAATGGTGAGCTAGAGAATCTTGGAGAAATGGTTTTAGAATATTGATGGCTAGAATTTAAAATTGAGATTATTAATAGTTATGTCTGTGTGAATAGGGATTTCATTTAGTAATTGGCATAGTGAATGAATTTCATTTGTTCAACTTCTTTAGCTACCATTTGATTATAAATTGAAATTGTAGGTCGATGGCATAGGTCACTATGTTGATGAAGATTAGGATCAAAATGATCAGATAATGAAATTCATTTAATGCATTCAGTTTTAGGGTTTTGGGGACCGTCATGATATCTAATGAATCAGATGTGAAACTGACAATGGAATTTGGCTTGATGTATAGAAAACTTGAACATTGGAGAAGCCTGTAGATGAAGGAACCCCTAAATTTTTATTTATATGATTTGGATGGTGGTGTGCATCTTAAGGTAATAATTGCAATTCAGTGAAGTTGAGCAAAGAATAAAATTCAATCAGGAAAAAGTGGTGTGTGTGCAAGAAGGGGTTGTGGCAGTAAGTGTTGATGTGTTGGGTTTGCTAGTGTGAAGAGTAAGAAAATAGTCTATACAGATACATGGGTAAATATTAGAGATATGTAGTAATGATAGAGAGAAGAGTGAGAAAATATTTATAGAGACTACACAAGTGATGAATAAGTAGAACCCAAACAAAAAGCACAACATCATCAAGGGTTAACATTCAAGGTGAAAAGGTGCAGTGTAACAAGATAGAACAGAGAATGCTCTAAGTGTAGAGAAAAAAGGAAAAATATAGAGTGGAGAAAGAAGAGAAGATAAAATTAGAGGTGTGTGTTGCTAAGATTGCAATCATCAACAATTGAGTGTGAGTTAGAGAAAGTGCAACAATGTATTATGCAGATGCAAAGTAAGTTGCAACATTCAACTGTAATCAATTTGTGATATATGTTTTTGTAGCTCTAATTGGTTGGTGCCAATAGATAACTAACTTGGTTCTCAAATTAGGGGATTGGTGTCTCCTTGGAGTTGGTGCACCTAAATTAGGGAGTTTGTGCTTCCTTAGGGTTGGTGCCCTTAAACATTGTAATAGAGGATTGGATTGTAACACTATATTTGAGAAGTAGACTCAAGTAGCATTCGTCACCATGTTTTTTCCCATCTTAGGTTTTCCACATATATCATGTGTTATGGAATTTTGTCTTTGTATGTTTATGATTCTACATGGAATTTTTTAATCTACATATTAAAGGTTTAAGAAAGTAAGTTGCATAACATTTTTAAGAGCTAAAATTTTAATATCTACTAATTCACTCCCCCTCACAATAGATTGTTGTGTTCCAATAATTGGTATTAGAGCCCTAAGTTCCCTAGGAGAAGCTCTATAAACTTAGGTTGACCTTGGATAAGTGAACTCATAAATTGCTAATAAGGAAGGCTCGTCTGCAGAAGAAGTAATTCTCTTTGATGGATCATACTATAAGCTTTGGATTAGTAAAATGAAAGGATATCTGAAATCATTAGGGCTAGTGTGTGGATGTCAATTGAGAAAGGATACAAGGTTCCTGCTACATCTCCAACTACAAAGGCTAGAAAGAAGGTGTTTCAAGATGATGCTAAAGCAAGGTTTTCCATTATGATCAGGTTGTCTAGATTTGTGCTTGACAAAGTCATGCATCATGAAACTACATATGAAGTTTGGAACAAGTTGAAGAGAATGTATGAAGGTGATGAAAGTAAGGTGAATGCCATGTTTCAGACACATGAAGGTGAGTTTGATAGGCTGAAGCCAGGAAAAGATGAGAAGATTGCTAACACATCCATGAGAGATATTGCAACTACAAGGGAAGAGGAAGACACATCTACATCTAGATCTCAAAAGGATGATAAATAGGAAGATTATTTCATTAGAAGACTAAGAAGACGTTCTATAAAATATAGAGGTAAGCTACCACTTAACAATATGAATCTCAGTAGAATTTTTCATCTTTCTTTTGAATGCATTTATGATGAAAAGAATAACTCTAAGAAAGAAAATATTACTAAGAGAAATAATTTGCACACAAGAAAAGAGATTGGTTCATTTGAAGCCAATAATATCCAGGATGATAGGCATTCTTGTACCTTGATGGTTGAGGAAAAATAATCACCATTCATGGTCGAAGTCTCTACAAAACAAAGGCATGATATGGGTAAACATCTTGGTGAGGAGGATGTTGAAGTAGACCTTGAAGGAGAACTCATCTCAACCTTAGAAGAATATGAGATTGATAGTTTGAAAAAGGAAAACAATAATCAAAAAATACATGCACAAGATGAGACAAAGAGGCTAACTAAAAACTTTGAAGAATCTAACCAAATGATAGTTACTCTGAAGACACAAGTGGAAGAAGCAAAGAGAATAAAAGATGTAGTTAAATATAAACTACAATCTAAATCGTATGAGTGCATAAATCTAGAAGAAGAAATAGTTTATCTAAGAAGAGAGTTAGATAATGATAAAGAGCAGATTGATAAAGCCATAAATTTGAAAGGTAGCTCAAAACTACTTGATGAACTAGTTAGCTCACAAAATACATCAAAACTAAAAGAAAAATCAGGCCTTGGTTTTGAGAAAGGAAATATTTCCTCTATAAGTACTTCTACAAAATTATATGATAGATTTAAAGCAAAAGAAAGGTGTTGCACAAATAATGAAAATTCCTGTAAGAAGATTGCCATGAAGAATAGAAAACTAGATAAAGATGCTACTAGTACTTGAAGAAAGTTCAAGAAAAAATAAATCTTCTATAGACAAGAAGAAGAACAACCATTGAATTATTGATTATCAAAAGAAGAAGCCTTTAGTAGAAAGTACGGTGGAGAAATCAATTCCTGAAAAATTGAAGAAGATGCAACATACAAAGGGAGCCGATGCACATAATTTCCTAAGGATGAGATACATGAAGAAGAAAAGAGCAATAATACCATCTCATCCTACACAAGGAAGAGTTATGACCAAGTACTCATCATTGTTCTACGATTACTATCATTCATGTAATCAATTCGGTCATAGAGCTAGAGACTGTAGAGATGCACCTAGAAGGAGCAAAAAATATATGGATAAAAAATAATTTTCTCCTATAGTAACTATGAATGTAATGTGATATAAATGTAATAATGTTGGTCACATAGTCAAATATTCTATAGATTAAAAATTATATAAGACCAATGGCACAAAATAAAAGAAAGAGGAATATGTCACCCAAAGTGAACAATGGTTCACATATTCCTAAAAATAAGGTTGATAAGTCAGAAAAGAAGACCAAGAAGGTGTGGAGAGTAAAAGGTCAGCAAGAAGTACCAAATGTGGTTGGTTCTACCTCACATCACTAATTTTTAGTCAAAGGGCTTGAGTCCAAGGGGAGTTTGATTATTATCCTATTCATCCCTGGAGATGAAAAGATAGATCAAGTCTCTTAAAATAAGTCTTACAAATTTCTAACAACTTGATGGTTCTATACTTATGGTCACAATATTTCTCTTTGAAATACTTGTCAAAGGGGAAGAAAATTTGTAGCTAAAGGAGAAGGTAGTTGTGCGAGTGCTTTATTGAGAGAAATGCCCCTTGAGTACAAGAAGAGGAGATACATGTCTAAGGGGGAGCTATTTTGTACATACACTCACAAATTACTCTTGTCATGATTGGTAGAGAGTGGTTCCACTTGGTGTTAGACCAGTGTGAATTGGTATAGATAATTCTAGTTGGTTGAAAACCTGATGTGAAGAAAATTCTCATGTATGCAGGAAGAAAGAATAGAGAAATGTCCAGGGCGGAGCTTCTATTGGTATCAAATAATTGTTATACTTGATATAGTGTAGTCTAGTCTATTAATTGGTACAGAGCATAAAGTGTAAACATCTAAAATTGGTATCAGACCTAATTGGTTTAGAGCATATGTAATGGCACTTCAACTGGCATCAGATAGTGTTAATTTTTATAGAGCAGTTGGAGCATATGGTTTTTCCTTTGCAATAAAATAATGAGAACTGTAATTGGTATCAGTTGGTATTAGTCAAAGGGGGAGAAAAAGTACCTCTTTTCAATACCAAGGAGAAGTAAAGGTTGCAACAACATGGTGACCTAAAAAAATATGTTCAGAAGTGTGACCCTTTTCCATTGATGTCAAAGGGGTAGAGAGTTGAGAAAATGCTCAAAGTAGGAGCATGAGAAAAGTATGCAATTGTTCATAAGTGTGAGAAAAGGAAAAGGTGTGTCAAAGGGGGGAATTGAGTTCAAATGTTATCCACAATTGGTATCAAACCATTGGTAGTTTGAGAATTTAGTTTTACCATCAATGACAAAGGGGGAGATTGTTGGCATATTGTTGTCATTGATGTTGAAAGGGGATATCATGTAAGAGACACTATTGACATGATGATAGAGGATATTTGTGAGAGTAGTGGACATGATCTGGGAAAGGAGTTTATTGGCATTGATGTAAAAAGTGTCATTGATGTGAAGGAGAGATAAGGTATGCAATGAATATGGTTGAAGAAGAAGTGGTGCAAGCTGCTCAGATTGTTGCATTGATGTCATGCATTATTATTATGATGTTGTAGTGAATTCTTCTATTTATTTGAAGAGAAATCAAAGTCCAGATTCAATATGCATTTTCTGAGAGATTCTCATAAATGTATGTTGCATGTCCAAAGGATCCATGGTGTGCTCAAAATGGAATTACATGTGCTCTCAGGTAGGTTTTAGGTTTTATTAGTTAAAACCTAGTGTATAAGTGAATATTTTCACCCTAACGCAAATTATCTTTTACCCCCTTGCACTTTAGAAAACCTAAGGCGAAGGCTTAATTCCACTTAAGCCCACTATCCACATCACACTTGGCACCCTTCTTGTGTGTCGGTGGGGGAATTTTTGTCAGGGATGCCTGCACGACGCGCAGATGTCCACGTGGTGTGCTTATGTCCCTAGTAGATTCCTATGACTGGAGTCTACAAAGATGTTACACTTCCTATTGGAAGTCAAAGTTTAATGCCCTTCTTTGGCTGGCCGACCCGAATATGGTAATTTTTCATCCTTTCCTTCATATGCTTCATCCATTCATCCATTTTTATCTTCAATAGAAGTTGGGAAAGATCATTTGAGCTCTCTCTCTATTCCATTCACTCACTTCAAGATTTGTAGCAGCACTTCACAGTCTATTGCAGAAATCTACCACTCCATCACTTTGATAGTGCAAGCACGGGACAAAAACCATTGCAGTAGAGGCTTGAGTTCCTCTGATTTTCTCCTCCACAAGCCTTGAGTGCTTTGGAAGGAGGTGGTAAGCTCCTCTTATCTTCTCTATCATTTTGGTTGAGTAACAACGTATCACTTTATAGTTTCTTTTATTTACATAGCTTGTATTCCCTTCTTTATCACTATTTTTATTGTTGCAAACTTGGCTATCCGTGGAGGTGGAAACACCAAAATGGGGGTTTGACTGAGGAAGACCCCTAAATAGCCCCACAATATTTTCCCCTTTTCTGTGTGCATGAGGAAAGAACTTGAAGCAAGCTGGCGAGAGGATTGTTATACGAAATCATCTTCATCACCCTTCTGGTAATATATTTACCTTATCACGTTCATCTTTATGTTTCACTCTTCTTAATCTCATTATATCATTCTAGAAACCTGTAAACTAGGTTGGCAGTCCTTTCTTGAGGATTAAACCTCATCTCTTTTGTTGTCTGGTCGTACGAACACCACCGCATCTGTGAGACACCAGTGCACCACACTATCATCCTAGAACCATGCTTGTGTCCTCTAACAAAGAGCTACCTGAGATGCAGAGTTGACCTTAAAAAGAAACTCATCTAGTCTCCTTTCAACTCTCAGATTTGTAAGAGTGGTCGAAGGACACATAGTCCTCATCTTTCTCATCCCTCCTATCCTAATCTTCCTTTTTAAATTGAGGTAAGTTAGGGCAGCCTTACCGCTCTTGGCCTTTCATGACCTAAGGCCTTACAGTGGTTGGTACCCCTCTCTTGCACATAGGATAATAGTCATGATGCTTAATCAAAAAACTTATTTTAACGTTGACTTGTTATTATTGGTTGCAGGTATCTTAAGTCATTACTTATGCCTTTGAACTTGTTGGGTAACTAGCCCTTAATTACCTATCCTTCTGATTGTCAATGTGTGTATGCCCATGATGAAGATCAATGATGCTCTCCCATCAGGGATACCACATAATGTCTAGAGGAGATGGTTTAGTGTCCCTTCAATGAAGCCAAAAAAAAGAGAGACAATGATGCATTAAAGGGACAATGGGTTTTTGAAGAGATAATTTTTTAAGTACCCTCAACATAGCGATGATAACTTGATCAACAGTGGAGATAAAGCCTTAGAGATCGGATGATACCCACCAGCCTGTTGAGTTTTCTGGTGGGTGCTAGCTCAGACCCATGGGATAGTGGGCAATCATAGAGATTAAATAGTGTTGATCAATGGTGATTGAACCATGCAAGTTGTATTAGGGAGAGAGAAATTTTTTGATGGGATAGTGAAGTCAACCCAACGTAAGTCATAGAAGAATATTTTGGTTCAATTGTACACAAATGTTTTTAACCCAAGATCATCTTATATTTTAAAACAAATTGATCTAATTGTCTTCATTCATTATCAGTCATTATTTAGTGACTAAGCTAAAAATTCTATATATTTATTGCTATATATAATATGATTGTACTTTCTATTTGATATTGGTTAGTCTTATCAAGTCAAATGGAACAACTTATTTAATCTAAGTTGATTTGCACTCAATTACTTTGTATAATTAATTAATCTAATGTAACCATAAAAGAAAAATGCATTCTCATTTCAAATCATTAAAACTCAAGTTTATTATTAACATCTTTTGTCAATATATATTATTATACATTTTAACTATGAACTAGTTTACTAGTATGAATATACTAGATTTATTCAAGAGTAAGATAATTCTATTGAACTGTTATTCAAGATAATATTGCAATTGAATTTGAAAAAATAAAACAAAAAGATATAAAAAAAAGAAAATGAATTTTTTTTTTTTTAAAACCACATACAATCATCACATTACATTATTTTATATACATCTACATTAATACTACTTTATAAAACAAACAAATTAAACAATAATAACAAAAACACACTAATCCATATTTATACTTATTTTAACAGTGATATACAATCTATAACATTACTTTGTTTTACGTATATCGACATTAAGTATTTATCAGACAGTTTATCAATACTTAATTTATCACAACAGTTCATTTGGCTAACAGGTAACAGAAGGCCAGGCCGGGCCGGCTATGACTATACTTGTTTAGCCCGCTGGTTTTGAAGGATGTGGAACTGAATCCACACCTGAACTACATTCATCATAACACAAACATGCAAAGTCGCTGCAGATTCCCCCAATATGATGATCTACATTTCTACACACGTCGTAACACTCTGTCTCCCTTCACATCCAGCATAGTCCGTGAAATCCACCGCTCATGGCTGTGCAATAGCCGTACTCATCATCCTCATCGGACACTTGCAATCATCAACATATTACAAATCAGGAAGCAGTGGTGAATATCAACGTTTAAAACTATGTATTAATATTGAAGAGTAGAGGAGAATAAGTATTACTATTACCTGAAGCGAAAGCAAAACTGGCCGTGAGCAATGAAAACAGCAGAATCACATATATGCCCTTCGCCATGTAAGCAACTGTAAATGTACTCTATCCAGAGGTAATAATGTGTTCTGTGAGTAAAGGATTACCTGCTTACATACCTCACAAATCAACTACTCTCCTTCGTGACTTCCGCGTAGTTTCGTTTATTTATTGTTACATTCAACCTTTATTGCCACCACAAATCCGATTAAAAGATTCTGTTGGAGTAGTAGATATACGGGCAATACCACATAATATGAAATCATTTTAAGCGTTAACATCTAAATGCTCATTACAAATCATAGGGGAGATAGCCAACTCTATTATGATTGGTGGTAAGTTTATCTTTATTTTATATATATTATTTGTTACATGTAGGTGACAATTTAATAGTGTTTTCAAGGAAGGGAGTAATATGTCTTCCACCTTCTAATTCAAGGAGAATGGTAACTTTCGTTTTTAAGATGTTTTTTTATTTATTTTAGATTTGAAAAGGGTTCTTAACCAATTTAATAATATATCAAATTGAGGATATTTATTGCATTAATTTTTTTGTCATGTCATAATTCTATTGTAGGAGAGTTCTCTTACTTTATTATCATGTTAAGTTCAACTTCATTTCCTATCTAAACAAAACTAGCATCAATTACTCAAATTATTTAGTGTTGATTTAGGTAAGCTTTTTGTAAGCATAGATCTATGAGAGTGATCTCTATCTACTGACCTCTAAATAACTCCTAGTCATTCATACACTAGAGTCATTTAAAACATTTTCTCAAAAGAATAACTCAATTCTTTGAAGACCTAATGTGTAAATATTAGAATGAAAAAATGATCAAATATGAAGCATGTATGAACATTGCACTATAAAATACTTTTAATAGTTTCACTAAGTGAAATATAGAACTGAAAGGATGAATAAGCCATACTTCTTAGAGATCTCACATGCATGAGATTCCCTAGACTAAACCTCATCAGCAAGACTAGAGATAAATTCTAGATAAATTAAATTTTAATGGAAATTTAAATTTGTAGGATTTCTTGCTAAATAACTCTTATGAATATTAGAAGCAAAACTTATGATAAATGATAAATGAATGAAATCTCATTTAATCACGCATGTTAGTATAGACTATCAAACCATAGTCTTACAATAGTAGGCGAGGTACTATTCATAGAGATCTTTAGAATAATTCAATTGTTAAACTTAGAATGAATAAACTAGTTAAATATTATAGAATTCTCAAGTTGATCGAAATAATTAGGCTTTGGAGGGTAACATAGACTTGTCTAAGAAGTCTAAAAAGTGTGATTGGTTTGAGTCCAAACCAATTCAAAATTTCTATGCATCATCCCTAACCCTACAATAACTTGACACTTGTATGTCACCTATCGAGATATAGTCTCCATAGAGAAAAATTCATGTAGCCTTGTTTAAGCTGTGAATTTTTCTAAATAGATTAGTTCCTCATAATTGAGTTCAATTATTTAGAGGGAAGAATTATTTTTTGTTATCGGGACTTTAGTGAATATTTTTAAACCTAGAAAGTTGTTTGAGAGAAACTAAGATTTTATTGAGCCAAATAAAAAAAAATTAAAGTATTTTTACTTTTAGGTCCAAAAACTTTTCTACAAAATTGATCTTGCACTAGTGAAGCATAATTATGGATTACCTATCATATCAATTTCATTATTTAAAACCCTAGAAATTTGTTTAAGAGATACTAACATTTTATTGAGCCAAATAAAAAAATATTTTTATTTTTAGGTCCAAAAACCTTTCTACAAAATTGATGTTGCACCAGTGGAGGAGTGCATACATATATGAGATTAACATAGGACAAAGAAGAAAAATTGAGGTAAATCAAGTTTGACATAAGGAAGGTAATGAAACTTAGGGAAAACTTTAAGAAACCTCCCCCTCGATGAAGGTGTAAAATCTTGGCAAATCTTGTATACTTCCCGATAAAAAATATTAATTTTATTGGCGAGTTTTTTCATTTTTCGGGAAAAAAAAATCCTGACTGGTGAATCTTTTAGAATCCCTAGAAGTCTATTGAAAATCATGGCGAAATGTAAATTTTTTTAATCAAATAAAATATTTTTCATTAGCGATTAAAACCGTTTTTCAAACTAGAATTTTTTTCCATTAGTGAATTAATCTTGTTTTCAAAAAAAAAATTGTTGGCAATTAAAACCTTTTTTTCAAAGCAAAAAATATATTTTCATTGGCGAATTAAACAAAATATCAAACTAATAAAAAAATTTAGTGGTGTTCATAAATGGATATGGCAATAAAAAATCATAGGGATCGTTCAATGAATGTTTGGTGGATGACTGTAGTTGAATTCCAAAAGTAAATCTCTAAAGCACTAGACTTGTGAATTGAAACCTCTAGAATAACACTAGAACCGTTAGATGCAGACATGTGGTGAGATCAAGGCTCGTCGCTCATCACTCATTTAGTCTTTTCATTGCCTCAATGTTGTACATTTCATTTAATTGAAATACTCAATCTTTTTGAAGAAAGTGCGGTTGTCATACTGCTAGTTTTGGCAATGATTAATGCCATATGTGATATGAACATCCAAACAAATTTCTTGGACAACTCATAGGTTTAATGAAACAAGATTTTTAATGAGTCCATATAGTTTGAAATTTGAGTGGCACTAGTGATTTTGATAGATTTTGACAACTTGTCAGCTTGAGGTACAGTTGGCATGTAGCCAGACATTAATCAATTTTAACATTTTTATTATAAACGAATCGCGATTATCATTATACATAGGTTGGTAGTGGCACTAGTGGCCCATAAATAGGGATAGTGATTCAGTGAATAGTGGATAGTGTCATAAGGTTTTTTAATTTCTAGGGTTAATAAGGATTCGTGAAGAAGATGATGTGGTATTATTGGGGATATTGTACATTCTCCTGCCTGCAGTTATGTAGTTATAGAGTAATAAGTAAAAGACAATTTTCCTTCAAGTTTAGAATGCGTGGAATTAGAAAGAAGTTGATTTGGTTAATCTGACTTGTCAGATAGGTTTTGAACTGGGATGCGGAGCTCTAATGGAGGTAAGTGCTATACCAGTGCATGGAGGTTACGTGCAAAAGATGGGAGTAGATTTGCTTCTCCTCTTATATCTTAATAGCTCCCATTTCCTCAGCATGGTTGGCCAGGCAAGCCCCATACATTTATTTTCAAAGAGATATTTGTATTACATATTCTGCATGACTCTGGTTCTCAAAGGGGATACGTACATTTTGTATCTTCATGACTCCCATTTTCCTAGAATGATTAGAACCCCATTCCCCCAGCATGGTTGGAAAATCCACCAGCAGAAGCTTGGAAGCTTGGAATCATGGCTTTATTTACAGAGCCACATTTGTATTACGTTGTCACCAGTAGAAGCTTGGAATCATGCATTTATTTTTAGAGTTACATTTGAAGTAAGTTTTGAGTAGCAGAAGCTTGGAAATTGGAATCAATTTGTAATCCATTATAATGAGCAATAGCTTGGAATAAATTATTAAATTGTGTTTATGTAAAGTAATAAAGTGACACACTGACATATGTTATTTATACAAAACAGGAGCTTACCTACTCTACAACTACTCGTCTTTAAAAAGATATGTAATAATGTGACATTGAAATTCAAATGCAATAAAATAAATGGTCATGTTGTGTTATTCTTCATTATTCATTTACACTTACAGTAAAGAGTTTTTTTTTGAATTCAAAACTTCACTATCTATTAATATATTCAAATCATTTTTTTCCTTTGAGAAATTAAGTAATATACTTTATGCAATATGCACTTGATAATTCATGGTTATATCAAGCCATCATGGGAGTGCAATCATTCGTTCCACTGATGTTTATGTGTTACAACATGTGCTTATTTTTGTTGAATCTATCAATATATCGGGGAGCACACCTTATGAGTCAGCTTGATAGAGTATTGTTACACTGATACTGGTTTGTGAGCTATTCTCTTTGGGCCATCAAAGGGGTTGTGACGGGGGTTTCGTCGATAAAGCATTGTTAGGTTGATATCGATGGTATTGAATTTTTTTAGGAATGGGGGAAGGACTTCGAGTACGGGATTTCAAATCTGTTTATGGATGCAATGTAGGCTATAATATGGATCTTGTCAAGTGCATAAATTTCTACAATTTTCATTCATCATAAAATCAAAGTGTGGTATATTTTTGTGGTATATCTATTTATGAAATAAATTTACATGCATATTTAAAATTAAAACAGAAAGCAATACAAATGAAAAAAGAAATTTTCCATCAAAGTGACAGAAAATATTGTAAACACTAAATTTTCTATGCTGTGCAAGTAAGAGTCATATTTTATTAATATAAGTCTGAAGTACATGTGTCTACCATGTAGGCAACTTAAGAAAAAATATATTATGCTACCCCTCCCATAAGAATTTCATTTACAATAGATAAATGATATCAAAATAGACCTCAATAAATACTAACCAAAAAACCCCATTAGATATTGACATCGATTAACTAGACAATACTGAGAAAGCATTTATGAACCAAAAACTATCATCTATGAGATAAAAAATAACTATCACCAATTCAGCAGTTTATAAAAAATTATTTAACCATGCAAATTCTTCAAAATCCTCCTTTCAATCCTCACTATTGACCACCATTAGACCAAAGAACTTTTTTTAAAAATTTAGATCAACAGTGACAATCGTTCAATGACGCATTAATCCAGGTCCTTGCAAATCTAGGAGAAATAGGTATATCTTCACCATATCTTATTTTCCCACTCTCTCCATGTCACAAGATCGCAGGCAACCTCTGCCTTCTACCACCACATGAAGAGTCTTATTCATCCCTCCAAGCAAGTCACATTTATAAAGTTTGAGCATTAAGCTTATAGCTTTTGCTTTTGGCACCGATCTATCCAACAAAGAGGCTAAGAATTGAGAAGAGACCTGCAAATTATCTCTTCCATACTCTCTACTTTCCAGGTGGTCAAAACCTAGAACCACTGTCATAGCCACTAACATCAGTGGCTCATAATTTAACAGAATCTTCTCGAGCCTTTGGTCTGTGATGGCCCTAAAGGAAGTCAAGCTCTCCATCTTCTGAAGTGATATGGGAGCATCGGTCCCAAACTGAGCAAAGTCTGACACAAAAACCCCAATGACATTAACAAGCTTGGAAGACCTAGCCATTTGGTTTTGCACTAAAAACTCTCACCAAAAAAGGAAACTACACTCTGACTCTTCACACAAGAAACATTTCATATTGAAATGTACAGAGCAATAGGCTTGTGAACTTAAACCTCTAGAATCTCCCTATAACCATTAGATTTAGAAAGATCAATGGTTAAGAATATGCAACTTGTAGACCTACGATGTTTCATTCACTTTAATGTTCCAATTTCAAATTTTTGAGAGAAAATTCATTTAAAGCATTTTGTATTGCTAAGTGTCAAGTGATTTTTTATTAAGTGAGAGGGTCACCACACAGGGATATTTTTTTAATTCCTTTGCAATGTTAAGGTACCATCCCCTTAGCATTGATGTCAATCCTACCACACAAATATTTAAAACGAATTTAAAACACATGTGTCATGTTTATTTTCTTAAGTTTTTGATAAAAGGGTAAAACGGGTTTTACAGGGACCCAAAACCACGGAGTTTACAAAATAACAAAAGGAACACCAAAGTTCCACCAAGAAAAATAGCTGCTCGAGAAAAAACCAATAGCAACCAAACAAGAAGGACCAGAAGGGTCAGGAAAGAAAGGACAGCAGAGAAAAAACACAAGAAACCCCAGCCATTACTTCAGAGACCTAAGAACAGTCTTTGTCTCCGCCTCCATATCCTACATATCTTTAGCCCCCTTTTTAAAGGTTTGAACCATTTTCAGAGTAAGGGGGGTCTTGCACTTCAAGTTGGCACGGGTTCTTCTGGAAATGTCAGCTTCCGTGTCTGACTTTTATCTTCAGTATCTTCCAGATCAACCACCAAAGATCCTTGCTGGGATTTGTCAAGCTTTTCAGTCATCGCATTAATAATTATAGCATTATGTCTTGTTATACGGTTGTTTTGTTCAACGACTATTCTGATGGTATTCCTTAAGCTCTCAGCTTCAGTGTCAATGTTCCTATTACTATGAACCGCTTCTTTCTTATCCATCTCAGCAATCTTAGCGCTCATTTCATCGATCTTACTTTGGAGGGCCCAGTTTTTAATTTTTAGTTCATTAATTTCAGAGAAGGTCCAATCCAAGAGTTTGGAATGGGACTTAGAATTGGTTTTAGCAAGGTTGAGATAATCAAGAGAGGGCTCTTTTCCAGTGTTTAAAGGGGAATTATCAACAATGTGAATTTTCGCCAAAGGGTTAGCACAACGCTCAGAAAAGTTGGTTTCAGATTCCTCCGACTCAAAGGATTCTTCAGAGTATGAAACAAGGCTTTTAGCCTGGGTTTTCTTGTCAAAAGAGCTGATCTTAGGAGGAGGGCAATCAGACTCAAGCTCAATGCGAATTTTACCCGACTCCTTGGAAGGGCTAGCATGCAAGCTAGGGGCTTTTCTAACTGGGCTAGGGTTAGGCAAATACTCCGAGCCACTGGGCTCAGTATCATCACTCTCAGAATCTGGGTTGGTTTCCAAAATAGCAGGAGTAGGCACATGAAGATGTCCAACAATCAACCTAATTAACCCAGTGTGAAGAATGGGGAATATTTTAGGGTTTTTCTTATTGTCCTCCAAGCTTTTCTTCAGGGAGCAGAAAAGATAATAGGGGATAGAGAACCTTACCTTGTGTCAGAAGTGGTTGAGAAGAGCAAAGTGGTAGCATAGACTTTAGTGAATCGCCCATCCACTGTGATGTACTCCATGATGACCTAAAGAAACTTTCTCCATATAGTTTTTATGGAGTCAACATCAAAGTAACTATTAGCAATTTTGACCAAGCTTTGCTTTTCCTCATCTTTTTTGGGAAATTTGATAACAGCTTCATCATAAAAAGGCCTGTCCCTAAAAAAATTCTTCCCATCAGTGGGTAATCCCGTAACATCGGCAATAAGATTTTCGTTGAGCTCCACATTTCTGCCAAACAAGGTCAAATTACCATCATGCCAATTGTTGGTGAAGAGATCCATAGCCTCTTGATCAGAGCCATGAAGCTTCTCCAGGAAAGGAATCAGTCCTCCACTTTTAATCTTGTTCCAAACCTTGGCATTTTTCGTATCAATTTCGTAGCTGTCCGGCTCAGTTCACTTTCTGTCTCCCCCCATATCGGCTGACACAGTGAGGTAGGTCCAAGCACAAGCCTTTCTAAAATTGGTCCCGCCAAATCTTAGAACCCACAAAGCATGCGGAGTTATCTTGCAAATTACTCCACTGGGCTCGGTCCCATGCAATCTAATGATTGTGATGTGATAGATCCAACCTGTCCTCATTAAAGGGATAACACGTCGCCTTACCATGTGATTTATCATAATTTAATAGGGCACAGACATTAAGATTTAGATCGCTATTATTTAGCCAGGTACACACTTCTTTACTCTTAACTCCTTCATTAGCAAAAAAGTCCGCCACAACATTGGCTTCTCTATAGGCGTGTGATATTTTAACTTTTTCAAATTTGGCCAGTTTCAATTTGGCTTCATCAATCCATGAATTGATGGTCCACGAGGGTGGATATTTTCCATGGAGGCAGTCAATTATGTTTTTGGAGTCTCCTAAAAGCCATAAATTTTTAATGTTAAGACTCTGGGCTAGATTTATGATATGGTAAGCGCCAACCACCTCAGCCAAGTGATTAGTTTGAGAACCAAGAGGTGAGGCAATCGTACCAATGAAGATGCCATTGGAATCCCTTATAACTCCTCCACAGCCCGCCACCCCGGATTGCCTTTAGCCACACCATAAAAGTTAGCATTGATCCACCCATTAGGCGGAAAAGTCCAGCAAACTCCCTCTCTGTCCTTTTTGGCCTTCATAATAGAACAAGACAAATTAGAATTTATGTTCCATTCCTTAGCAACAAATAGATCATAGTTCAAATACTCTGCATTCATGGTCTTCCTGTCCTTTTGGGCCATGGCATTGAAGTTTTCCTTCAGGGATCTAACAATTTTATCAAAGACATAATCCACAGAGGCTTCATTACCCCTAAAAATTTTGTTGTTGCATTCTTTCCAGAGGCCTCAAGCAATATGAGGGAAGGATAAGTCCCAAAAAGACCTAAGTAAGGGATTCTTTGTCGGGGCTTTCCACTGAGAAAAGAAATCATTAATGGACAACGGGAAAACCCAAGGAAGGTTCCATAATCTGATAAAATTTTCCCAAAGAGAAGCAGCAAAAGAGAAATGAAGGAATAAATGACTCATAGATTCAACATCCATCTTACAAAGACAACATCTATTAGGGATTTGAAATCCACGTTTACACAGGTTGTCAATCATAAGCAACTTATTTTGGAGCAATATCCAAAAGAAGATATTAATTTTAGGTATCAGATGTTTGCACCAAGCTTTAGACCAAAAGGGAGGATGATCCAGAGAAGAAGTGATCTTAGCAAAAGCAGAAGACACAGAAAAATTACCAGAGGGATCATCAGATGTTTATTTTCTTAATTTAATATCATAAATTACTCAAATTTCAACCATTGGATGAACATTTGATGTATGGTTGTAGTTTCATTTCATAATTAAATGCACAGAGCGATGGGCTTACGAACTTAAACCTCTGAAATCACCCTATAACCATTATATTTAAAAAGATCAATAGTTAAGAATTTGCAACTTGTAGACCTAATACATTTCATTCAATTTAATGTTCCAATTTCGAGAAACAAAGCATTTAAAGCACTTTGTACTGCTAAGTGTCAATTGTCAAGTGTTTTTTTTTTAAGTGAGAGGGTTAGCACATGGTGAGATTTTTTCAAGTCCTTTGCAACATTAAATTATCGGCCCCTTGGACTTGATGCCAATCCTAGCACACAAAACTTTAAAACAACTTTAAAACACATGTTTCATGTTTATTTTTTTAAGTTAGTATCATATATTACTCAAGTTTCAACTACTGGATGAACATTTGATGTATGGTTATAGTTTCATTCTATAATGAAATGCACAAAGTGATGGGATTGCGAGCTTAAACTTCTGGATTCATCCTATAACTATTAGATTTAGAAAGATCAACGGTTAAGAATTTGCAACTTGTAGACCTAAGATGTTTCATTCACTTTAATGTTCCAATTTTGAGAAAAAAAAAATTTAAAGCACTTTTCCCTTTGAAATTGAACAGTGATTTTTTTTAAGTGACGGTCAACACACGGGGAGATTTTAGTCTTCATTCTTCAGATTTCTCATTGCAGTGCACCACCCTATTTTGGATTCCACAGTTTCACTTCCAACAAAGCCATTCAAATTTCCATGGCTGTCATCATTAATCTTTTCAAGAGTTGAGACTCAAAATCTGGGTAAGTGAAAGAATTCATATGGCTACGTTTCATCGTTTGACATTTCTAAAAATCTTATTTTGTCAAATTTTGAAGTTTGGGTTTAGAGACTTAAGAATTAAGAAAAATTAAGGAGGACTAATAGGTATTAGGGAATTCAAATTTCACAACTTCACATTGTATAAGCATGTCTACCACCAGTATCACTAGAGAAATGTCTGATAAAAAAATACATTATGCAGAATTGATTAAAACCCCAAGTTTCACTAATGGGTACCATGATATTTATGATCCTGAAATCTATGGTAGGCATACCTCAGAACTAAGATTTTCATCTGAGAATAAGGCGAGAAATAAAATGCAAGTTAATATTATCAGTGCACCATGGGTAACTGGATGGACGCATGATGTTACATGAGGTTTTCCCTTGCCCAAAATTTATCATGGTTTGTGCCCAAAATTATGATGATAACAAAAGAGTAATTATTAATAAAGATAGCCAAGAAGAATTGTTTTCCATTAATGCAAAATAACTTGGAAAGGTGTTGGGGTTTATTGTAAGTGTGAATAAGTAACAAAGGTAGAATACACTTCTTAATAAGACATTATATCAAGATTCTATAATAATTAACTAATAAAAAGAGAAGAAACTTGAAAGAATCTCATTGTCTCCTATCTTTAAAGATTTATTAAGTTCGAGGAAGCTCTTAGATTTGACAATTTCTATGACTATTAAAATTACAATCTAAAGAATAGAATGATGTTGGATACAATGATCTAATCCTATATGATAATATCTAGATGATAAAGGAAGCTAATTTAATCTATTGCTAACATGAAGCTATGATGATGCCATGATATGAATTCTACTAATTTTATGAGGCTAATATTATATTGTTATGCTATTGCTATGATTCTTGATTGATTTCTTGATTTTTTTCTTGCAGAGTAAGTTTGCACAAAGATGGGATTCATTTCTTATAGAAAAACGTTGTATTTATAGATTTCCCAACAACACATTTGCACAAGGGCAACAAGGCAAAGGCTTTGATTCAATCTGTAGGATTTAATGGTGAGAGATGGAGGGGATTGAGCTAATTATTGGAATGGTTCCTCCCCATGAAAACATTAGGCAAGAGGATAGGAAGGATCAAAAGGAGAAGATTGAGAGGATTGCCTGAAAGCTTTCCCGTGAATGCCAATTGCATTTAGTAAGCAGTGGAAGAAAAGGAGAAAATTTATTTCTAAAATAAAATAGTTCAGGATAGAAAAAAATTGAAAGGTGATCATAAGCCTCCTTATAATTTGGATATTTTTAAACCATGGGTTCATGATATTATTTCCATGCTAGCATTTTGCCTCGATCTAGATAGCAATTTGGAAGTGGGCGCAAGCCTCCTTGAAATGGTATTTAATATCCATTATTGTGTTCAACATGTCAAATATAATTATATTCAACACATTGTAGAATCCATGCATAAACATTTTTTAATGATGAAAGCAGGTTCCACAAAGACATTTAGGTTCATAGCAACAAGCTTCAGATTCAGCCCTATAGTAATGTTGAGGAAAATAAAATGGCTCTAGTATATGAATGGACCATTGAGATAAGGTTGCATGATTATTGAAGGAACTATAGCCATTTTGTAGACTACTTTTTGGCTCCATTCCATCAAGCAATTATAAATACTCCAATGCCTAGATTGCTTATGTCATGTAGAAACTACATGCAACTGGGAAAATAAATACAATTGGCTAATTGGTACTTAATGAAAGAATATACTATGCTAAGATTTTATGGATCGGGAGTACAACCATACAAACTTCCAATACATGTGACAAAAAGGGTTTTTGTATTGGAATATGTAAGACAGGTGCAAAGTGTTGATGAACTACACTTTCTTAGTCAACAAAAGAATACAATGTTTCCTTCTTTACCTTTTTCATGTGGAGGGTTCACATTCGAGAGAAAAGAATTTAGTGTCGCACATAATATTTTTAATTTTTTTGACTTTGATGGTATCTTTCACTGGCAGTATGATCCATGTGACATCATTAAATCAATTATTGTGGCCAATAGGAATGTTGCAAGTAGAATTCAACATCAAAGTAAACCCTTTGCTTGAAAACTTGAGAAACAAGGATTCTTGGGATGAGGTCAAAATAGCAATGGAGAAAAGTGTTGTTGAGAATGGTATTTCTTTTGAACAATTGTCAGCAAAAATTATGGCATTGCATTGAAAGACAATAAGGACATACAACAGTTTTTATGAAAAAAGTGATAAAACATCTAGTAGAGTAAATTCTAGGTTCTCTAGAGAAGGAAGTTACAGATAAAAATTGGTCACAATAAAAAATTACTACCTTTTGGTCTATAAGGAAGGAGCTAGGTGATCTAAGAGCTCTTGCAAAGTATGGATATAACGAAGAAGATAGAGAATTTAGAAAATTGTGGAATATAGAGCATCCTGATGAACATGGAAACATAGAAAGTGATGATGAATCTAGTGATGATAGGGAAGAAGTAGAACAAATCCATGCCAATTACAAACCCGGTTTAAGTGAGGCTGCAAAAGAAGCATATGCTTCAATATATACTTCAAGAGTAGCCATAGTTGAAAAAATGGGTTATGAAAGTGGTCCTTTGGGGTCCCAAAGACAAGGCCCTTGGATAGTAATAGATGTTGAGCATAAAAAACCTATTGATAAATCTGGCCTTGGGCTTAAAAGTGAAAAAGTAGACCAAGGGCATACAATTCAAACTCAATTTGTTAGCACTTCTAATCCTCATCCTCATGGTCAAATACAATCACAACTAAATCACAACTAAGACATGCCCATGGTGGAGATATTAGTGCAGCTAGCAGTGCCATTGGCGGTGATGGTATGGGTAGTAGTACTGGTAGTGGTCAACACATGTGCTACAAAAAAAAATTACACACAAGAGGAAAACAATACAAGATACCAAAGAAACACTAGGTGATCAAGGAAATCAAAAGAGGCAAAGGATTTTGACAGGTCCAAGTCACACTATGAGTGGATCCACCACAAAGGAGTTATTTCCAGGCACTCCTCCAATTCTAGTTAGTGTGGTTGCGACATCATTAGCAACTATAATTATTCCTATTCCTTCACCATTCAAGAATTCCATTTTTCCTGCCTCTCCAAGTTATTCATTGAAGAGTTTAAAAAGAAATCAGACTTGTATAAAGAAGAAAAGAAGCAATTGATGGAGAGTGTGTCTATTGTAACTTTAGATCCACCAACAACCATGGTATTACCCAAATTTGACACAAATAAATAAACCATGGAGTACACAACTGGTGTTCCCACAATTCAAAACAAACTAAAAAATCAGATGGATCGATTTGATTACCAGGTAATCAATTTTCAATTGGATTTTTTTGGCCTAGAAAATATTGACAAAATTAATGTATCAAAGAAGAACAATGAATTGGTGTACACATCATCTCTAAAGAAAGATAGAGAGAATAAAAGGTGGTAGACCGAAATATTAAATTTACATGCATACCTAGCAAATGAGAAAGCTAAGAGGAAAGCAACAAATAACAAGAGCAATGAAATAGAAAAAAGAATTAAAAAAATTGCCTCTACATAAATAAGCAAATAGGATAAACCAAATGAGAGAGAACTGAATAACCTGAAGCAAAGGCTAGATGAGAGCGATAAGAAATATGATGAGGAAAAATCCACTTCAAAAGAATTAAGACTAGGCATTGCCAATAGAAACACACACTAGGAACAAAAATTGGAGAAACAAAGAAAAATAAATGAAAGATTGGAGACAGAGCTGACAAAAGCAAAAGAAGAAATTAACTCTTGTCAAAATAAGTTATCTGCATTTTGTATAAATATAGTGAGCAATATGAAAAAAAATGAATTCCATCTAATAAAATGAATTTAAAACATAAAATAAATTTAATTATTATCGAATAATTCTATTTTGGATTTTCATTATAATTTATATAATAAAATGAATTTAAAACATAGAATATAAATTAAAATTTATATAGTTAGAGAGAGAAGGAAAATTTTCATTTGTCATTTCATGCCACAAATTGAAGGATAGCATGTTCCTACAAAGTTACACTTAGGGTAGCATGCCATTTGATTAAGGATGTGATAATAGATAGAGAGATATAAAATAAAGAGAGAGAAATAGAGAAATAGAAATTGAGACAAAGAGATACAAGAGATAAAAAGAGATATAGACACAAAAATAGAGGTATAGATATAAAGGAATAAATATGGAGAGATAAATAAATATAGATAGGAATAAAGAAAGAAATAGATAGAGGAAAAAAGAGAATGAAGGAGACATAGATATATATAGTCACTTTAAGAGAGAGATAGAGGTATAAAGAGAAATATGAGGCAAAGATATATATAAAGGTGGAGAGATCAAGAGATACAAAGGGAAATTTGGAGAGAGAGGGGGAAATAGATAGGGAGAGAAAAAATAGTAACAATAGAAATAAAGGGAGAGGGAAAGAAACAAAGAGAAGAAATGAGAGAAAGATAGATAGAGGAAGAGAGAAGGGAAGACAAATATAGAGAGGAAGAGAGATTTTAAGAGAATAAAAAATATAGAGATAGAGAGGGAGATAGAGATATGAGGAGATCTCTCTCTTTATCATCCCATTTATCTATATATATATCTCCCCATATGTAACTCTCCCTTCCTCTCTCTATATATATCCCTCTCTGTACCTCTCTCTATATAACTTCCTATCTCTATATTTCTATCTCCCTCTCTTTGTCTCCCCCACTTTCTATCTCTATTTCTCTCTCTCCCCCTCTCTATCTCCATTTCTATCTCCATCTCCATATAGATCTTAATTTATCTCTCTCCCTATCTCTATCCCTTATCTCTCCTTATTTCTCTTTATCTTTCCCCTCTATCTTTCCCACTGTATATATATATATCCCTCTTTATATTAGTATCTCTCCCTCTCTCCCCCCCTCTCTATCTATTTATATTTATCCCTGCCTCTCTCTATATATATCAATATCTCTCACTTAGACCAACACTCCTAGTTTATCCTTCCCTATCTCTATCTCTATATCACTTTCACTCTAACGCACACACATTTTTTCTCCCTTCTTATCTCTATCTTTGTCTCTATCTCTCTATCTCCCCACCTCTCTCTATCTCTCCCCCCCTATCTATTAATTATCTTTATTACCTCCATTATCTCTCACTCTTACCCCATCTATTTCTATCTTCCCATATCTAACTATCCCTCTCTATTTATATCACATTATTTCTATCTCTCTCTTATTTACACCATCTCCTCTTCATCTATCCTAATCTCTCTTTATATATATCCCTCTCTACCTCTCAAGATACATACAATTTCCGATATCTTTATATTTATCTCTCCATCTCCCCCTCTTTGATTATATCCCTCTCCCTCTCCCTCTCCCTCTCTCCTTCAATCTCTCCCTTTGTATATTTATAATTTTCTATCTTTGTCTTTATCTCCCTCTCACTCTCTATCTTTCTCAAGTTATTTTTCTCCTTTATATCTGTCTCTCTACTGCTATCCCTCTCCCTGTCACTTCATCTTTCTATATCTCTCTAATTCTCTCTCCTACCTCTATCTCTTTGTTTGTCTCTCTCCCTCTCTATCTATTTATGCATCTCTATCTCCCTATCTATTTATGAAAAAGGTTTTGGATCAATATGGAAGAGACATAGGTTGCCTTGAAACGTTGTGTCATCCCCAAAATGAAAACAACAAAAAGCGAAAAGTAAAAGAAAAATCTTTTGGGTCAACATGAAAGAGGCATAGGGTGTCTTGATGCCTTGCATCATCCCCGAAAGGAGGACACAAAACAAAAAGTAACAATAAAAAATTATTTTGGGTCAACATGGAAGAGACATAGGGTTTCTTGATGCCTTGTGTCATCTCCAAAAGGAAGACACAAAACAAAAAGTGAAAAGAAAGTGAAAAGTTAAAAGCTGACGACATAGAGAAGAATGAAGGTACAAATAGAGGAATGCACAAAGAGAGAGAAACACCAAATAGAACATCATGGGGGATTACGATATGGATAGGCCAACAAAAACAAAAAGAAAGAGACTAGGAAATCACATGTAGATAAACCATTCATCAAGTCATCTACATCCCAATCTTGTTCACTATATGTGGAATGCAAATCACTAGCAAGAGGCATCACATAAAGTGTAGTACTAGGAGAATCACCAGGTTCAACACATGGTGAATTGCTCGGTTTAGGAGGATCACCATGGTTGTTATCATTTAACCTCATGGATGAGGAAAATAAAAAAATCAACTCATTATGCACTTCCTCATTGATTTTAACTATTTCCTCATTTTCATCCAAGTTAGCCACAATAGGCTCAAACAAATGATAATATCCATAGAAGGTTATGTTCCTTGTTGTATCGGATTTACAGTCTCAGATAAGAGAGGAGGCTCATCATTTATTTCTTCTGTCAAGTTTAAATTTTGATTTTCAATGTTGTTCTCATTATTCATCTTTCCAGCAATAAGACGATGCCTATTCCTACACTCTCTACAATTGTGATTTATTTTATTATGATTTGAATTTTGTGTAGGAGTGGGTGGATCAACCATATGTTCCTTTTCTTATTGTGAAGGAAGAATGGAGGAAACCATGGAAGGTTGTTCAACCACTTTCTCTTTGGCTTTATAGATTTTCTTAGGTGGTAGATTAAGACTTCTTTGGTTTTCTCTATGTATCTTGTAGGAAATAGGTAAGGGTATGTTTATGGATGGGTCTTGTTTTTTTGGAAGGGCTTTAGGCTCAACAGTGTCTTGTTTAGGTGGTGGAGGTTCAAGCATGGGGCTTGGAAATTTTTCAAGAGATAGTCTGGTTATATATTTTTCTTTGAATTTTTGGTAGGATAGGAAAAGGAATTCTTCACACTATCTTATAGGTTTCATGTGTTTAGATAGAAATAATATAAGGCTAAATTTTCATGGGAAGGTAGGGGTATAAAGCCACTATGTTTCATGGTGAATATTTCATTGTCAACTCAAAACCTTAAGCACTTATGTAAAATGGATGGGACCACATTCATGGAGTGAAGCCATTTGTGGCCTAGCTTCACCCTTAATTTGTTTGAATTACGAATGATAAAGAATGATAAATTTTATTTCTTAGGTCCTACTTGTAAACGGAATGTGATCAAGCCCATCATAGCATGAGAAAAACATCATGTGTTTTGATCCATGCCTTTGGTTTATCGTATCTATCTTGAGTAAGTTCATACACATATAAGAGTTGTTTTGTGATCACATTCTTTCCATAGATGGGATCAATTAAAATCCCAAGAATAGGCTTATTATTGATTTTTTTGGCTATGTAAAGAAGACCATCAAGTTTATGTTCGATTGTTTCTTTAGAGGGTATGTGCAAGATCATGATGGGCCAAAAAGTGGTGATATGTAAGTGATATGATGGTCCATGTGGCTAACGACTTTTTTTTACCCAAAATTGATGAAGAGAAAAGGGTTTTTAAGGGAGATTCTCAAAATTCCACCAATATAAATTATGCTTTACTTTGAATTTAATAAATTATTATTATTCATTTTCTATTTGAATTATGACTAAAGTCGTGATTGATAGGCTAATTGAAAAACATCTATAACCTTCAAATGGTATCACATTTTTTGAATATAAAACATGCATCACATTCTATGCTTCATATACTATAGGATTAAAAGAGGAAAAAAAAATTCATGAATTTTTGACCAAGTTAAGATGGTTAGACATATGAGTTTTTAAATATTTTTTAAGTTGTAATAAATAAATCATAATTAATTATTTTATTGGAAACAAATTACAAAAATATATGCATCGCATCGGAACATGAATCCTCTACTTATATCTAAAAGCTTATAAAAAAAATATTATCATTTTATTGTGGTTAGGGTGGTCAGACAAACACCTACTTCTTATTTTTTCCCTGAAATTTAAGTACCACTGCATTGAAATTTCAAATTTTCACCAAATAGATTTTTATTTTTTTAAATAAACCTAGTAGTTTAGAAACTACATTCAATTTTATATAGATACTATTCTTACATATTTTTGAAATAATATAGATAACTTATTCAATTTTTTACGTCATGTTGCCTAACTATAATTTTCTGAATTTTCATCGCCACTTAAGGGCTTGTTTTTTCCATGATGATCCTGCACATACCCCAGAATAGAAAGTAATATCAATACGAATTTTGGTTTGATATTTATGAGGCTCAATTTCAATCATTCCTAGCATTGTGTCAATAGGACTTTGTTCATCAGTATCCATAGGATTTTGTTCATCATCATTCATAGGATTTTTTCATGATTGCTCATATGTTTTTCATCCATGCCAAGATTCATCACATTAGGCTTAGTCTCACTAGCCTTTTAACAAATGAAATATTATGGTTTCACATGGGCTTGGTAAAGATTTTTAAGTTTTCCTTGGGAGGAGCTACAGACTTATTACCTTTCTCATTCACACCTACAATATGGGTATAATTGGAATCAATGAGCTCTTGCACAAGATTTTTAAGATGCTTGCAATGTTCTTTGTCATGCCCTTTTGTTGGTGACAAGAACAATAGGAATTGTGTCTATAGCTCAGAGGTAATGGCTTTCTAGGGTCAAGGGGTCATACAGGAGGTAAGGTAATCATTTTCTTGGCTAAGATTTGGGTCATGTTATTGTGAAGGTTGTTGGGTAAAGGTGTAATTATCTTTGTAGATCCCCAAATATATAAGGAATACTCTTCTTTATAGGAGCAATTTGGGTATCAATGGATTGGGTAGGTGAAGAGGTGGAATTTAGTTGAAGGAAACTCTTATGTTGTCATTTTGAAAGGTTGGTAGGTGTTTTTGGGTTTTTTAGGATGGGTAGGGTTAGTTTTTGGTTCACTGGAACTTATAGCATTTTGATAATCTCTAACGGTAGTGCATAGGTGCATAAAGCAAGGAAATTTCATCATGGTGATCTTTTCCCTTATCTTATGTTGTAAGGTTTATATGAACATATTTTTGAGATGAGAATTGAGAATCTTCATACTAATTTGGGAATAAAGCAATTGATAATGTGAAATAAATTCAGTGACTTTTTCACCTTCATTTTGTTTGCATCTCATCAAATCAGCCAATGTCCTTTTGGGAACCATGTGCACTTGGAAATGGTTAATAAAAGCTTCAACAAGTTCATTGAATGAATGAATTGAGTTATTCGATAATATGGAAAACAAATCTAAGGCCATGTCTTTCAAGGATCGGAGAAATATTTTAGCCAAAAGTTTGTCCTCAAGGATAAAGTCACTACACAAAGCAATGAAGGCATTGACATGATCAGTGGGATCCCCCTTTCCTCTATATTTCTCAAATCTAGGGATCTCTATACCTTTTGGCACTAGAGTTCTCAATATCTTCAAGGCTAATGGATTGCTCATGACATAGTATGAAGGTGGACCATTTTGATTTTGATTTATGGTAGAAACGACGTTGAAGGGATGAGAATATTTGTAAGAGATGGTTAATGATAGGATCATTTCTTTTTGTGTGGTATGGAGATTAATATTGTGGTGGTGTCTTTGTGTTGGAAGGACAAGTGAATGGATTGCTTGTGGGTGGAGGTACGAGATTGGATGCCACATAAGTATAACGAGCACTAGTGGAAATGTGTGAGGTATGAGGGATATTGCCTGTTGGTTGCATTGTTATGGTCACTTTAGGATCTTTGTAGGTTGGAATGGATTCTATGGTTGAAGAAGGAGGAGTTTGATTTCCTCCTTTCACATTGTCAGGTGATCCCACAAAGCTGGTTTACAATTTCTTAGAGGAACTATTTTTTGCTAAAATCACATATTTTTAGAAAATATAATTATTTAAGGCTTCAAAAGTTCCATTTTAAGGATTCTAATTGAAGAGGGTTTGATCAAACAACCTTAGATCAAACCACCTTGGATATAACCTCGTAAGTTTTAAACCATACCTATAAATGAGTCTCCTTTACACCTATCAAAATGCTCATAAAAAATCACTTTTGATTTACCTTTTGGTGGATCAAATGAATTCATTTAAAATTTATTTCAAATGATTATGGTAGTCCTCAAAATGAGCTATCCCACAAATATAATTTTAATATGTTTTGGTTTTATTATGTATGTGTTTTTTTAGTTTTATCAAACATAGTTTTTTCACCGAAAATCAAGCTCTCTATTTTGCACATCTAGAAAAATAGAAAATTATCAAAATAATTTTTCTTAAAATATTTTCGTGTTGGGTATTCATGTCCTTGATCCGTTAAAAAAAAAAAAAAGAATTTTGATACATACAAAAAAAGTTATGTTGTATACAATCTGCCTATGTCTGAATTGCAATTGGTTTGACTTCAAAACTCTATTAAGGAAAAAAATTTCAATAAAAAAATATAAGGAAAAATTAAAGTGCTAGATATCATAGTTAAAAATATAAATTCGAAAAAATTTGAATTTTATCCTTCATACAAAAAAAGTTATGTTGTATACGGTGAGCGTCACTTTTTAAAAATGTTGTTTTCTGAAAAAAAAAACCAGTTTTCATGGGAGATGGAACAAGAAGTGCAATATTATTCCAAAAATTTTGAAAAAAATATTTTTAGAATCTACAGACTAAATGTGATGAGACTCTAGTTTGCATCATCTCCAAATTCCTCACACTTTAGCCACTATAGGTGCCCGAATGTGAAGATTTAGTTAAAAATAATAATTTCAGTGTCCAGTTTGGCCAAAAATTGTAAACCACTATTGTGGGATCACCCTTGAGGTTTGAAGACCATTAGTGGTGGAAGTAATATGTTTTACAAAGATATGAGCTAGGTTACGAACAACTTCCAACCCTTTATCACTTTCCATTATGTCGTGGATATTATCTATGGCAGGTATAACAGTGTTGGAAATGTTTTCAGCACTCACACTATCTTGTAAATGGGCTAGGTCTTCATGCATTTTCCTTATTTTTTCTTGATGAATATGATCAAACATGTTGTTTTAATACTTGGCATAACTCTTTTGGGTAAGGTGGGAATGAAAAATTAAGTGTAAAAGGTATGGTCCATACCTAGTGAACTAGTTACAATACTGGCAATAAGAGATCTTGACAACCCTAGATCCACAACGTTTGTTTTATCATGGGATTCCATGAGTCTCACATTTAATCTAACCATAATATTAGAAGTAGTACACCAAGTACTACAACTCATACAAGGAATAAACCATGTTAAATGTAGTGAACACAATATCCTATTCTTGCAATTATACTTGAAATGAAATAAATTTGAATAACACCAATTCTATAAACTAAAATAATAAATTGAAACAGACCAGAGAAACACAAACTAGTGAATTCAAACCCTGAAAACTGGAGATTCAAAGTCAACATGGACTAAGATGCTAGTAAGGGTGTTTAATCCTCCTGATGAGATCTGGCAGTTTCAGAGGCTGAAAAAGGAAGCAAACAATAGGGAGATGATTCTGAGCAAATAAATTTGAGAGGGACTAAGATTCCAACAAGGGCGTTTTAATCCTAGTAGAGGTTTTTCTGAGAGAACAAAAAAAATTGGGCTTGAAAAAAACTTTCTCAAGCTGCCTATACACGAACCTGATGTTTGGAAACAAAAAATGATGCAAACAAATGCAAAGAGAAGCAATGATGAACAAGCAATTAAATGCAAGATGTAAAATGTTTTTTTTCAATTTTACATGCAAGACTAATGTTTCTAAATGTAAATAAGAGGATGAACAATGCGCTTTTTAGTTTTTCAATTAAATTTAATAGTTCAAGAAAGGAAAATGACAACCTATATAAACTTTTAGTAATGTAAAGATAGGAAACCCTAAATGAAATTTCACTAATGCAAGATGTAAAAATCCCTAGATGAAAAATGCAATGAATGCAATCTAAATATAGGACTCTATAGGAATCCAAAACAAAAAAGGAACAATTCTCAAACAAAGTCAGGTTCACCAAAATGAAAAGGAAATAAAATAGGTTGGGAGGGATGGTCCTTTCCTATTCTATCTCATTCATTAAAATATGTCCTAAGAACCCTAATAGGATTGAATATCAGCCTCTCAAGGTGATTCAGTACACAGCTAAGAGGACTTAGGAGGGGGTGTTCTATTAGATAGGGGTTCACCACCAAGAAAATGCTTTGAAAAGATAATGTTTGAAAACATGCAAGGATATGTAAAAAATTTAAAATAAGCCAAAATGAAGCTTCTTAATACTATAAATGAATAACTCCAAGTTAGGGTATGTGTACCTAGGAAGCTTGGAGATGCGAAAAGGATTCTAGAAATTCAAATAGACTGCTGAAATATGCCTTGGAGGACTAAGACAGTTTTACTCTTATCTTAGTCTTGTTATTTTTTGGAGAAAACATAAAATATTCGAATAACAAAACAAAATCCCAAAAAATCATTGAAATATTCCACCTAGAGGAACTAAGATTCCTTTACTCCCATCTTAGTCACTATCTGAATTTCTAAGAAGTGTGAATGTGGTCCTAATCTCCCCAATTAACAATTACTTCTCCTCGAAAGTCAAGTTTTGAAACGGTCGGATTTGACCGGTAGGTGATTTTTTGTGAAGATGACAACTTTCACAATGCAACTTTGCAACTTTGACAACTTTTCACTCCAAGTGATCTTCAATTCTACAACATAGATTTGAAAACACGAATGGATAAGATGGAAAAACTTGTTGATTATTAGTGAATGAGGGTTTTCCTTAGTCAAACCCCTTGTTGGTAATTAAACCTTCAAATAAAATAGAAATGATGAAGGAAATGGTGAAAGAACAACATGCAATGTTGCAACTCACCAAACTTTTACAAATATTGCAAACCTGCATGCAATGGATATAATGGACATGGACCTTGAAATCCTTGATATATATGGACTTGAATTTCTTGCTTAGATCAGAAACCCTACATCACAAATGATAGTACAATAACACACATGGTGCAAGAAAAATATTTGATATGATGTTTGAAACTTCACAATGGCTCCAATTTCTTGATGAATTGCTCTTGTATGCTCTTATGAACTCTATTTGACTATATTCAATTTTCTCACAAAAGAATTGGGTTGAAATGAATGAATGAATCTTGTGTTTATACTTTTCTATGCTTAATATCCTAAAATCATATCATACCAAGCTAGCATATGAATTCAAATAATAAAGGAGGTTAAATCCTACCAAGATTTGAAGTTAAAAAAAAAAATGACTCAAGGAGGACTAAGACACCCTAGGTGGTGTCTGAGTCCCAAGTGATGAAACTTGGGGCATAGACACCAACAAGGGGCCCAAAATAGATGCCTCAAAATTAGGGTCCCAAAATCTTAGGTGAACAAAGACACCCTCAGTGGTGTTTTAGTCCCAACCGAAAATCAGGGACATACCAATTAGAATCATTAGGGGATCATATATGCTTTGGAGAATGCTAGGATTTACTAGAAAAATATATCCAATTAAGCCATAAATAAAGGATAAATAAAGCAAGGTGGGCCCAAACAAGTTTGAAACTACTAGGGTATGCATTTTACTACACTATAATAACTATGAGGAAAATTTTGAGAGCTTAAAATATTTTGTGTACCTTGTTGCAAGAAGCCTATTTTTAGGGCACAAAGGACTCATTCACCTTTAGTGGTGTATGGCCCCATTTTAGGGTTTCTAAATTTGATGTCTTGGTTATTTTCCTTGATGTTTGCACTCTGAGATCCTCGATTATTAGCTCTTGAAAACCCATAACAAATTATGTAGCTTCACTTCCATCTTCTTGTACTATGAAGGTCAACTTTGCAACTTCACAACTTTGATAATTTTTCTCTAAAATTCTTCTCCACTTGATCTTCAACCTATAAATCTCTAAATACACACTCAAGAGGAGAAATTTTTTTTGATTGTTAGTGAATAGGGGTTTGCCTAAGTCAAATCCCATTTAGGTAATTAAACCAAATGATGAAATAATGAAATTTTGATAACTTGGAAGTTGTCTTGGAAGATAAATCTGCAAACTAACATGTAGTGGCCATGAAGAATTGTAGATCTTCATCTTGAAGAAGATGTAAAACAATTATTTAAGTAGATCTCCAATGCCACATCAACTATCTTCGCTCAACAACGTGCATGAGTGTTTTATGCCTTAGACATGATTAAATGATCTTGAGTTGTTGCAATGAAACCTTGGTAATCTGCCTTGAAATGCCTTTGAATTTCTCTTGTGAACTCTTGTGAATTCAAACATGCTATAATACATGAATGCTTGGAAGTCTAGGATGAAACTATGTGAATTTACCTCTTATTTATACCAAATCTAGAGATTAACCCTAAAATTCAAATAATTCAAGCCAACACCAGATTTGGAAATGATTATTATTAAAATCCCTTCAAAATTAAATTCAAAAAAGGGGTCCTTAATAAGGGAGGATCCATTCGCCACCTAGGGAAAATGGGTCCTAGCACAAGTTTCTAGGACCTTACCTTCGGGGGGTGAAATAATATCAAAAACCCATGTCAAATATGCAAAGAAAGGGGGGTCTTATAGAGGGAGGACACATTCACCACCTAAGGTGAATGGGTCCTAGGACCATTTTATAGGACCTCAAATATTCCAAATTAAATGTTTTACAATTTGAATATTGGGTGTCAGGATGGATCCTTCAGAAGGTGTCATAAATAAGCCTTAAATTTAAATTAAAGAGGCTAATTAACTCTAATTAACCATAATTAATTAATGAGACCCTAGGTAAGTGTGAAAATGTGTTACAACACTTTACAACACCTTAAATAAGATACATTTTAGGTACATTTTATTTGAAAAGGTGCCCATTAGGCTCCATTAATTAAAACAACCCTAGAAAAGTGTGAAAGTGTGTTACAACACTTTAACAAGGTGCAATTTAAGTACTTTTAGTTTTAAAACGGGCCCTAGATTAATGTTAATGTGAATATGTACAATACATTACAACATTAATCCATGGTGCACAACTAATTTAATTATATGTCAATTATTTCCAAATTAAGTGACAAAAAAAGGTCTAATTTATTTGTCACTACATTTTGTAAACAAAATTTATCATAAAACCCTAATTATATTTTACTTAAAATACTTGTAAAACTATCTAAAATAACAATAGGTTATTGTTGCAAATTGGAAACCAAGGGTCACAGGTGTGTGAATAGCTAATAGTAGTCCACACATGGGATTGAGAACAACCATGTGAAATTTTAGTGCATTTGTTACAAGTCACATGGTTTGGTATGAGGATCATCATAGGTTTGGTGATTGGCACACATTGCACAGTGCATGAAAATAGGGCAGTAAAATCATGGATTTGTTGTTGCACATTATAAGAATTTATTTCAGGTTATTGTAAATTATCAATCTTTCTTTCTCTATCTCACTCTATATCTCTCCCCTTCAAGATCTAGACCTACCCCCTTATCACTCCCTCCCTCCCTCCTCTCTATATTTATCCCTCTTTAGACCTCTATATCTCTCTAGAGATCTATACCTATCTCTCTACTTCTCCCTCTTTAGACTTATCTCTTTACCTCTCCATCCCTTCCTCCTCTCTCCATCCCCCCTCTCTCTACCTCTCTATCTCACTCTCTCCCCCAAGTTCTACACCTATCTCTCTACCTCTCCATCCCCCCTCCTCTCTCTTTATCCCTCTTTATAAATTTATCTCTAATCATATCTCTCTACCTCTCCCTCTCTCTCTATCCCTTAATTTTTTTATAACTTTCTCTCTCTAATCATATCTCTCTAAATATACCTCCCTTTGTCCTTCCCTCTCTACTTTTCTATATCTCACCTCTCTCTCTCTTTTTACCTCTAGATATTTCTCTCTATCTCCCTTGCGCTCTAAACCTACATCCCTACCTATCCCTCCTCTCTACTCTCTATCTCACCTCTCTCTCTCTCTCTACAAGTTTAAAACCTATATCTTTACCTCCTCCTCCTTCCCTCCTATCTCTTTTTATCCCTCTTTAGACCCCTACCTCTCTACCTCCCCCTCCTTCCCTCCTTCCCTCTCTACTTCTTTCTATCACACCTCTCTTTATCACTCTCTCCATATAGCTTTAGATATATCTATCCACCTCTCCCTCCCTTTGTCCTTCTTTCTCATGTTTTCCCTATATAGACCTCTCTCTGGACCCATCCCTCTACCTCTCATTTTCTCCCTCCTTCCCTCTATATTTCTCTCTATCTCACTTCTCTCTCATCTCCCTTGTTATATGTCCCCCTTTTTCTATCTCTCCCTTTGTCTCTACTTCTCTCCATCAATCTATAGACTTATCTCTCTATCTCCCTCCCTCTATACTTTTCTCTACCTCACCCCTCTCTCCCTATTATTCTATGTATCTCTCTATATCTATCCCTCATCAACCTCTCTCTCTCCCTCCCTCTCTCTCTAAATATCCCCCTCTCTCTATTAGAACTCTCAAATAAATTTATACCCCAATCATTTTATAACATGCTAGTTTCAAAATATAAGTGTGTTTGTTGAAATCATAAAATATTCTAAAAGGGCATGAGGATCTCATGATTAAAGATCCTTACACTATATCTTTTCCTACAATATATCCTTTATTTGACATAGAAATAGAATTTTCATGGTGTTGAAATAATATCAATCATTATTTAGCAATTCGACCACATTTATTTTTAATAAATGTAGAAGACCTAAATTGCATGTTTGTAGACTGAGTTTGATTTTATAAACTAATTTTATCATACTCCAAATGTCTGAATGATAATTAACATGTTTTTTGTTTGTATTTTATAATATACATGTTTTTCTTTCATATTTTTAACTAAACTTATTTTATCTTTATATAGAATTGAAAATTAAATACCAAGGAAGCTGGAAAAAAGGTCAAAATTTAGACTATGAAGAAAAAAATAGACTAGACAACATCATTTAATTGAGATCATATGCCAAATTTTAAGGTACATTCTCTTTGTATTTCTAGGTTTGTTTCATGCCACCTTATCAACATAATGTGCTACATATCATTGTGTTAATTCACTTCATTTTACCCCAAATGTTAACCTAAAACACATAGTCATGAATAAGAAAACAAGCGACCAAAATCTCCACACTATAAATCACATGGATGACATGAACTCATTTCATTCTATGAATGATTAACCATCTCATCTTCCCAATTCTAATCTGATGTCTATTATAACTCACTTGGAAAATCTAAATTTCCACATTCTAAAATTACCTATCTACAAATTGTAATGTCTAGTATGTCTATCCTAGCAAAAATTATCCTTTAATTAGGTTGGCTATTAAATCTATTTTTCTCGATTTTTAATTTATAAATATCCTTCATTTTGTTCTCCTCGGTATGGATCACTATGCATAATTTCAACCAAATGTTCCTTAATGGATGATTACATGATATCTAGTGATATAATTAGTATAGGATGGATCATTTTATTGTATACCTTTTTACTCAAAATATTGACTTAAATTCCCATATCAAGAAAAACATGTTGGAATAGAAAATAGTGAGCTTAAAGAGGTAAGAGAAACTCAAAACAAATGCATTTTAGAGGAGTGCCATATCATCCTCAACTTGCACAAAATACTTTCCAGATCCTATATATTTATTTGATGTTTTTTTCATGGTCAAATGTCTCTACATGTCAATGATCTAAAATGACACAATCCTAATGGTCCATTGTCAACTTAATATTAATTTATAGATTATTAAAAACCCTCTTTTTTATTGTACAATAGTCCTAGTTGATTTATTTTTCTCATTTTTTGTGGCCTAATTAAACTACCTAGCTAGGTTTTAGTTTGGACTAAAGGGATAGGAAACTAAAATTATTAATTTTTAAAATAATTTATTTACTCTAACCATGAGTTATTATAACTTCTCCATGATTTTTTTGTAGTTGATGAAAGCCTTTCCATGGTGTTTCATTTAGTAGTATTCATTTCTTAACACCCATCCAAGGTTTGGTGATCATTTTGAAAATGTTTAATGAGTTTAAACAAGGAAATATGAATGAGAAAAATACCTCCTAGATCTCTCCAAGGTTTTATAATAGTGTCTTAAGCTCTCATTTAAAATTCATACCATTATCTCTTACAAGTTAAAGGTTCTATACATGTAGACAACTATAGTGTACTTTTACATGTGAAAACATTTATTCAAGATAATTGTGATCATATTAAGGCATGGGAATCCTATAAACCCCAAGATCTAATATATTATAGCTCACCCTAGATTATATCAAATAGCTTCATTCTCCTTCTTAGCATTTAAACCCTAATATCCATTAGTAAAAACATAATGTGGTGGAGAGAAAGTGGAGGCTTTTCAATCTAGCATGGTTTTACCATAACTATTGGGAATGATAAATGACAAAGGGATTTCCTTAAATAAAAGATCCTAGGTGCTAAATTTGATAGGTAATTATCCTATTATTCTAAAGGATTGACTTTGTAAATTGAGAAAATGATTTGAGATTAAAAGACAAGATCACACATGTGGTTCTATGCAAGTGATATATCTATGTTTGCAATCTATTATAGGGTGTATGAATAGTTTTAATGAGGATTGATCTCAAATATTAAGGAGAATAAGAGATAAATGAATTAAATATTATAGATTAAAATTTGTTTATGTGCAAAATAAATAAATAAATATTAAATTAATAGATATAAAATAAGACCAAAAATTAATGTAAAATAAGATATGAAAAGATAATTTTAATATTTTTACCCCTTAGATATATAAAATTTCTCTATAATATAAAAAATTTAAAATATGATTTTGAGCATGACATTGAGTGGAAGTGTGTGGGATTTGATAATTCACTTCCTAGAATTTAGAATGAACTACTTTATATATAATGAGCTTGGACTAACACAATATGCACTCTAATTCAAAAAATTGTACATTGTTAAGTATGTATCATATTTTTCATTGAAAATAACTTACATAAATGGTGTTTCTAAGGAAGATGCACAATACTAGAATTAAATAGAGTGATAAAAATAGGTTTCACAATTGTACACATGCTAGATATAGAGGATATTTCAACACTGATGTAAATGTTGACATCAAGGACAGTATTCCAATTTCTAGCAACATAAACACCAAGATTTTTACGTGGAAAACCAAAAATAAAAAAAATCATGGTGAAGATTATCTCACAATATATTATAACCAATTATAAGATATTATAGGGGCACACTACCATGACATAGTGTCCTTGAAAGGCTCACAATTAGAAATGATTACAAAACTCATACAGATAAATTCTCCCACTATCACACATCACTTGTTGCACATCACATATATCTGTCATATCTTCAATACAAAATGTTTCATATATATATGGTATTGCATCTTCACACATCAATTAGGTTGGCCTAATTAGATTCACACACGCTTAAATCAAAAATAGCTTGTCGTCTTGAAACAAATTCCTTTCGCTCTTAAACCAAACATGTAAGGTGCAAATTAGGTCAGCACAAACCTAACAATTAACCTAAATCTAATGTAGAGTGTTTTTAAGAGTTTTTTAATCTCCTAATTTAAAATTAAATGTTTTGGTGTCTTTTATAAAATTAAGGAGTTCAAGAATTATGTTGAAATGCTAAATTATATCATTAAATGGATGTGTTACTTTCCCTCTTAACTTAAAATTAGATTTGTTGGCCCTTACATCCATGGGATGATTGAATTAAAGGAATATTTATAATAATTAGAAATGAGGACTTGAGAGATTTAAAATTCTTAAATAAATTTATCATTGTATGATAAGATACTTAGATAGTGAAAGTATCAACTTATTATAAGAAGTATCATAAATGGGGCTATAAGTTATAAATAGATACTCTTGTAGAAAATAGGAAAGATGTAATTCCCCATTTTAATTTCCTTGTTAATTTGTCAATACTAGGTGAAGGAGGACATGCAATATGTGTATAACCTCTATACTTGGTTTTAATTATTTAGTATAATTTATCATTTAATAGTTTCTATTTTGTAATCTCAAAAAAGTCAAATAGAGTAGCTATGTTGTATCACCAACTTGGGAACTTTAAATTGGTGATAAACCAATGAGGCTCAATGCTAATTGATATATGGTTTAATTGTTAAGTAAATGAGGTATCTTTATATATGTCTTACACATTTTCCTTAGACTTAAAACATATAATTTAATCTCCATCAAAGTTTGGGTATTTTTTTCCTAACCTTATTTGATGAAAAACAAAGGAATATTTGGTATCATTATTGGATTACCCCTTTCTTATCTTTGTTCATCCTAGCATCTAGACTTTTAGACTTATGAATAAAATAGAAATAGAAAGGTAAATACTTGGTCAAAAATATCATTCCACTTCCATGTGTTTTATGATATTTTTTCTACTTAATAGAATGATAAATGCATGTTGAACAAAATTTCTAGACTAGATTTCTAAATATTAGCATTCTATAAATAGAATGGAATTAGTATTCATTCATTATGATGTAGTCATGGCTAGAAGGTCTTCAAATAAAACTATTCAACCATGCAGTGAGAAAAACACAACGGAAATAACACCAATTGATCAAACAAATATAGAATCAATATTTATTAACTCAAATAATTCATATACATATTGACCAACACCATGCTAGTTTTACAGGTTTGGTGCATTGGCCTGATTACACTGAATAAAATAATATTTTGGACCTGTATCCGCTAATAAAATCCTTATCGTGGCTTCTAGGATCTACCTGGATCTACCCCCCTCCAAAATGGTGTATAAAAAATATTTATATAATAATTCGAACTCTTGAAATGATCCATGTCGGCCACGGGTAGAGAAAATATCATAACATGTAGAAAATAACAAAGTCGTCCACATCATGGGTTATTTACAATTATAAATGCAATTACGCGGTGTGGATTCAATGAAAAGATCAGACGCAAGCCCAAGAACATCAGAAAATACAATGATAAGATCCACAATCATAGGAAACGATCCACAATGATCCACAATCGTCGACGAAGATCATGTAACATGAAGAACACAGGTCGGCCTATACCAAGAATTTACTTTCGATGAATGCATAGAATGAGGTGCAGACCCAAAGAGAGATCACTCACCCCCTGAAGAACATAGAATGAAGCACAAAAGAGATCCGCGAACAACAAAAATAATCCACTGATCCGAAAACATGAAACTACAAAGCCAAAAAGGAAATAACAAGAACAACTTAAATTTTTTTTGGGCGATGCAAGTTTGGCTCAACCCAGTGATGCTCCTGCATCAGACACCCCTAGTGAGAAAATATGTTCCATGAGAGGAACTCATGAACATTTGATAGGGCCCGGGATATAGATCACATGGTCATTTCTGATCCAAATGTCTTCTTTGTTTGTACCTCCCTTCTTCCTAACCCTTTTTTCTTCCCTTTTCCAGATCCTTTAACTTCATCTTCTCTTCACCTTCTTTTCCCTACCTCATATCTGCACATGGTAGTAAGGGGCGTTTACCACCACTCACTTTATTTTGTTCATCTGACCTATTTCTTCCATAGGATGTCATGTTATCTACAACCAAAGTCTTTTGTTGAATAACTCTACCCCTATATCCATCCAACACCATCTCGCTTTCAAATTTAACCACAAGGTTCCTCTTCAAATCCATACCATCCTCCAGTACAACTTTTTCTTTTGGCTTCTCGGCACTGCAACTCTTCACAAAACTCAAATTCATCACTTCCTACTTTTTATTCTTCAAGGAAGCCAAAGTAAAAAATTTCCCATCCTTTTCTATAATAATTAGATTCATCCTACAATCATATATAGCTCCTCTATCAAACTACCAAGGTCTACCTAATAGAACATGAGAGGCACTCATAGACAAACATCACACAAAACTTCATCTCTGAAAGGGCCAATATTAAATTTCACCAAGCACTACACTTTCACCTCCACTACATGATCATCTTGTAACCAAATTATCCTATAAGGACAAGGATGCGAAAACCTCTTCAAACCAAGTTTGTCTACCATCTCCTCAAATACCAAGTTATCAATGCTTCCACTATCCACAATAACCTTACAACACTTACCTCCTAATTTGCACATAGTTTAGAAAATATTCTTCCTTTGTGGAGTCCCAATCTCTTCCCTAATCTGCCTCATCAAGACTCTCCTAAGCATAAGAGATTCTCCCTGCTCCAATTCTATGTCATCTACTTGCTCCATTTATATACTTTTCCACTTTCTCCCTAGTCATCTCTCAGTACCCAGATTTGGTTTTCATCTTGTAAAATTCCTCGGTATATTATTTCACACACATGTCCTTCTGCTTTAGGTTCTACAATGTTTTGAACAATTCCAACTCATAGTATCTCAGAATGAACTTAGCCTTCAGCCTTGCAACCATATGCCTCCACCGAGTGATTCTTGTTTCACCATTTTCCACTCTGTCCATCTGGAACTCTTTCCACCATAAGGAAACATTCTCTTTCAACTTAGTTTGTGCTAGCCTAACCTTTAGTGGGTCTCTAATATCCACAAGCTCAAAATAGTCTTCCAACTCTCCTATCCAATCTATCAAGTCTTATGGATTCAATGTACTAGAGAAATTAGAAACCTCCACCCTATGACTTTTAATTGCTTGTTCCACTACTCTCAATAATCTCTCTTCTCCATCATCTATCGGTCCTTCAACCTCTTCAGCCTCGAGTTCTTTTACAACCTCTTCATATTCATCACCTGGTTCAGGGTTCCTCCTTAAACCACCCAAGATGTTCCAAATCTCATTCCTCATCTCATTTTTAGAGTCCTCCATCATATTCTCTATTCTTCTAGGGTTCAATCCTTCTTGATGGCATCTCTTCCTTTTCCCAGGTGCAACTACCTCAACTCGACAATATGACTACAAGGTTTCAATTGCCTCTCTCTTAGCGATCTATCAAACACACTTATAACTCAAGCCTCAAATCAGTGACTTTTTCACCCAAGGAATGCCACAAGGATCACAACTCACTCAAGGTTTGCAACCAACTCTAATACCATCTAATGAAGTCATGGTTGGAGGGTCTTCAAAGAAAAATATCCAACCATGCACCGAGAACAACACAATGAAAATAACACCAATTGATCAAAGCAATGTAGAATCAATCTTTATTAACTTAGAGAATTTATATACATATTCACTAGCAAAATGCCAGTTAATAGATTCAATGTACTGGCTTGATTACACTACATAAGACAACATTTCAAACCTCTATCCACTCATAAAACCCTTATCGTGGCTTCTAGGATCTACCCAAATCTGTCCCCCCCTCCAAAATGACATATAACAACAATTAATATAACAACTGGAACTATTGAAATGATCCGCGTTGGCCACAGGTAGAGAAAATATCATAATGTGTAGAAAATAACCAAGTCCCCCGCATCGTTGGAGATTTATAATTATAAATGCAATTACATGATGTGGACCCAATGGAAAGATCAGATGCAAGCCCAAGAACATCACAAAATACAACGAGAAGATCCGCAATCACAGGAAACGGTCCACAATGATCCGCAATCACTAACGAAGAACATTTGACGTGAAGAATATAGGTCAGCCTACAACAAGGATTTACTTCCGGTAAATGCATAGAATGAGGTGTTGACCCAAAGAGAGATCACTCACCCCCCAAAGAATATGGAATGAAGTACAAAAGAGATCTGCAAACAATGAAAATGATCCACCAGTTTGAAAACATTACACTACAAAGCCATAAAAGAAATAACAAGAACAACTTAAATATTTTTGGGCAATGCAAGATTGCCATGACCCAAGGATGCTCCTGCATCACGTTCATATTCTTAAATTATGACATTATGATACTTTTATTTTATATTTCGTAAAGTGATTGATTAATTAGAAATTTCACTCACCATTGAACAAGTGGAAGAGAATGTTATTAAGTTTATGTTATAGTATAATTATTTTCATTCCTCAATCAAGTAGATGATTAACCCAAACACCGTATATGCTCTCACCTCACCTCAATGAGGATCTTTGAGATCAAAAAATTGAAGGGATGTGTTTTTTAATTATTCTATCATTTGTTAAATGTTTTCTCATGGGTGGTAATCATTTGGAAATTTTATAGGAGTACGGACCCTATAAAGGACAACATAACCATGCTCATGTTTTTTAGAATAGTATATTTTAGAATTCCTTTACTCTAAGAATGGCTTAAATTAACAAAATAGGTTCATAGTCCTAATCTTTCACAGTGGTTTGGCTAGATTCCTAGTCATTTTGTGATGCCAATAAGGTTGGGTGGTGAGAAATCCTTACATGATGTTGCATCATTATAAATATTTAAACTTTGCAGTAATGTGTTACTTATTTGTAATAGAAGGATATTTTTCTATATTAAATTTTTATGTGAAAAAAAAAATGGTAGAAAATTTGAGGTTATCTAACCTAGTTGTTACACCAATGGTTTTTTACATTCTTGTAGCTTTGATATTTTTCCATTTAAATATAAAATCAAAATCAAGAATGTTATCATATTGACACTCTTTTAGATTTTTGTCTTGGGACAACTATGCCCAAATCTTTACAATTTTGTGTCATGTTCATGTATAGAAAAAAACCAATTTGTATTCATTTTAGGGAAATAGGTAATGTTATTTAGTAGATATAAAATTATAATAAATAAATCAATCAAAGTTAGGTTGAATCTCTCAAACTTGGAATCTATCACATTTGATGATATAGTCAACCTATAACATGTGATTTACGTAGATATCTTTATAGAATTCATATGGATGTTTAAAGCTTGATATCAATCAAAAGTATTATAAAATATTGGTAGCTTGACAATAAGTCCTTCAAAATAAGAGAGTATTTTAGTGTCTGGCATTTCTTTCATAAATAGTCATAGCACAAAATCTAGAGATGATCAAGCATTGACTTTGCAAGTATAAAATTGATTTTCTTGTTATGGACTATATTTGAGATATCATATCCAACCTAACATAAATTATAGAAGAATATTTTTCTCCTACTCTACACACATCTACCCAAGACCTTTTTAAATAAGGCACGTGGATCTTATTATCTTTGTAGACACCTAATATTTTTCATACCTAACCACACTTGACTCTACCCCATTCTAGCCATTAATAAAATAAAGAAAATTTATAAATTCAATTCATTCTTTCTTATCCTTCACCTTTAATTAAATAAATTTATATTTATTTAATTAATTTTAACTTTATCTCCAATCTTCTATCTAAATCAATTAAGTGCTACCTAGTTAATTAATTGATTTTAAGCTAATTATTTCATTACCATTTTTTTGAATATTTCATTCCACCTCACCCTTAATCCCCATCCATTCAATCTTACTCATTGAATCCAAATGCATGGATCAAGACATAAACTTACCATCATGTGCCAAGTGTTTAACATACCTTCCCTACCCATTTCTCACACATAAGATAGCTACCCTACTTTCTTAACTTTTCTCTTTCATGAACTTCCTCATGTGTGCTCACACATGTGTGAGCACACCTAGATCTTACACATTCATTCCTCTTGTGACACTTGTCATAAGGCTAATCCCTTAATCCATGTCCTCATTCTCATTCAATCCTATCCATCCCTTAGACATAACATGTTGACCCTCCATTTTTCATTGCACTATTTTTATCATCTCTTCCTATCCTAACTACATGCTATCCCATTTTCTAATCTTCTCTCATCTTATAGTGATGTTGCTAATATTTTTAGTGTAAAAAAATGTATCCCTTTACATTTTCACACTTAACTTCAGAATTAATGTTAAAATGAACATAATTATGCCTTAATTTAGTATTGTAATATGTATTTTACCTATTCACATTAAGTTTAGTGCCCTATTAATTAAAATGGACTTAATAATTCTTTAGTTTTAGTGTTGTAAAGTGTACCTCTTTACACTTTCACACTTATTTAGGGATCCTATAATTATTTGAGCTAAATTTTACTTAATTGGCCCTTTTAATCAAATCCAAGCCTAATTTATCACGCTTTTTGAAAAGGAAACCTAACATTCATTAACTCCTAAGCATAACACTTCTCATTGAGCAATGTGTGTCATAGGTGAGTGAACTAGGACCCATTCGCCCATGGGTGAATAGGTCCTCACATAGACCTAGGACCTAAATTTTAATTATGTTTTTGGTGGTATTTTTACATATTCAAATTCATATTCATATGTCAGCTTGTTTTATTTGAATTTTGGAAAATTAATGTTGCATTCCAATAAATATAAGGTCATTTCACTAAGCTCCATCTAAGAAATTTTATGAGTTCAAGAAAATTTCAAGAGCAATTCAAGGAATTGAAGAGAAGATTTAGTGAATATTTATTGTAGCAATCAAGAGCTAATTGGCATGTCAAAGTCTTCTTGCATAATGCATGTTATTGGAGCTAATATGATGGTGTTGAGTTCATGATCCATTCAAGCATTCAAAGCATTGTTTCAAATTAGGTTTCAAGTTCAAGATACACATCCATTGAAGCCATTTCATGGAAGTTGCAAATCTACATTCCAAGGTTCATTCAACAGTTTGGTTAGTTGTGACATAGACTTGTTCATTCATCATTCCTTTCACGCTATTTTATTTTATTTCAAATTTTAACTACCAAAACAGATTTTGACCAAGGCAAACCTCCATTCACCAAAAAAAAACATTTTTCCCTCTTGATTTGTGTTTGCAGATTTAGGTGGAAGAAATCTTGAAGATCTCTTGAAGAGAAAAAATGAAGAAGTTGTCAAAGTTGAAAAATTTGTCAGAAAAGTTGTCATCTCACGAAAACTCAATTATAGAATTTATTTCTATCTTTTCAAACTTGAAACTTGGGAAAATTGAAGGATTTAGATTTGTAGTAGAGGCTCCTAAAAGTTGTGGATGAACCGTAACTCAGGACCCATTCGCCCCTAGGTGAACGAGTCCTAAGTTAGCGTCAAGAAAACACTTATGGTGACTAGTACACACCATCTTATCTCTCTCTAATATGCATTTTAGTTTTTGGTTCCATGAGTATTGAGCTTAATCTTCAAGATCCAAGTTGTAGATTGTATTTTGGGTTTGATTTGCTATTTTTAATCTTTCTTGCCAAAGTGTTGTTTAATCAAGACCCCCATCCTTGCAAAAAAAAGAGATTAGTAGATTTACACTTTGCCTTGATTCACCTAAGGGTTGTAAGTCATTTGATTGTATGAATCTCATTTCCTAATGAATTGAGGATAAATGGGTCCCTAACTAGTTCATCAACCCCATCTTGGTGAACATTTTCCCCCTTAACCTATTTTTCATCATTTCATTAGCAAACACATTCCACCATTCAACACTCATCAAAAAGGAAGACATCATTTGTGGAAGGGTGTTTCTACTTCAACTCAATCCATCATATGAGAAAATAAAAGAAAAGGTAATTAGTGTCTTTCATTTACATTATCCAATTGTTTCTTTTATCATTTCTTCATCTTCATTCTTCACTCATTGGTATTGATTATTTAGCGACAAAGCTAAAAAAACATCTTTATTTGTTACTATATAGCATGTTTCTACATTCTATACGATATTGTCTAATCTTATCACCTCAAATCAAACAAATATTTTAATCTAAATTGATTTATACTTAATTATTTTGTATAATTAATTAACCTAAATTAATGACAAAAGGAAAAAGAAAAAAATAATCTTTTCAAATCTTTTAAACACTTTTATTATCAATATATTTTATTAAATAAATATTAGTAACTATTCTAACAATGAACTAATTTATTAATATGAATATACTGCATTTATTTAATAATAAGATAATTCAATTGAATTGTTATTCCAAATAATACTGCAACTCAATTGAAGAATATAGTAGGCGCTCCAAGGAAAGAAGGTCGGCCGAGGATTACTATTGATCCGGGCTTGTTCAGCCCATCCATTCCTAACATCCATAAAAACACCAACAAGCCAATCCCTGTAGACCGTTCCAATTGCAGCTTCCCCATAAGTGAAGATGATCTTCATTTCTACACGTATTGTCGCACTCATCGTCCCTCCATAATTCGCATTGCCCGTGAAACGCACCGCTCAACCTTCTGCAATAACCAACGCCGCCGTAGTAGTAATCACCCCTCAACACTTCAAAAAACATCACCAAATATCAGTAAGTAGTTGAGAATATCAACAACTAAAAGCATGTATTAAAATTGAAGAAGAGGATGAATACTATTATTACCAGAAGAAAAAGCAAAAGCCGTCGTGAGCAATGAAAACAGCAGGAACAAATATATGACCTTCGCCATGTAAGCACCTACAAATGCACTCTATCGAAAGTTAATAATGTACTGTGAGTAAAGGATTACCTGCTTATTATATAGCTCACACACCAACTACTCTCCTTTGTGTGCTCCGATCAATTTCGTTTATTTATTGTTATATTCAACGTTTATTGCCTCCATAAGTCCGAAACGCAGAAAATAGCATATGGGCATAGAATTGCAGCTCCGTTAGTTTTGCTGCCGAGTTTTGATTTTGTCTATTCAAACTTAAAGTGCAGTCCAAGTTAATTTAAATTCAATTTATTATATCATATTATTTTATAATATTGTTATATATTTATTATTGTACATATTATTATATTTTTTTCTAATGTAACTAAATTTGTATTATTATAATAATAATATTGTTTTATAATTAATTATATTAGCTATATATTAGTTTTAGAATATTATAATTATTAAATTATTTTATTGTTATTATATTATTATATTATATTATATTATAATATTATATTATTATTGTATTATTATGATATTAAAATTATTATGTTATTATATATTTATTATTGTTTTTATTATTATTATGTTTCTATAATATAATTAAATTTGTATTCTTATTTTATAATTAAAATATTATTATATAAGTATTATATTATTATATTATTCTATTGTATTATTATACTTATGATTATTATAATTTGTTATAATATAATTAAATTTGTATTATTATTATATTATTATTATTATATTATTTTATATTATTCTTATGAGAAATAAGATGTTTTAAAACATGTGATTCAAAATACACAATGTTTATTAACTTGTAATTCGCAACATACCATACCATGTGTTTTTAAACTACATATATCTAGTTCTACAATTCAAATAGAAACAACACCATTCACTTAAACACCTCTTTACATCATTCAATTCAACAACACTTAAAATTCACCAACTCAATAATAACTCTAGATTCTATTTTCTCTAAAGGTTTCTCTTAGTTTTCCATGCTTACAATCACCCCTTTGCGCATAATAAAAAGCTCAAATACACTTTATCTTTTTAGATCCTATACTACATTCTAGAAAGTTTAGAGTCATATATCTTCACTCTTAATACACGCATTGGCATGATGAATCATGGTAAAATAGATGTATCTCTAGGTATATATCCTATCTTTATTATTAATTATAATTTTAACTTTATCTCTAAATAGATCCACTAAAGCACCCCAATCTAAAAAAGAATCCACATGTTTGTATAGCCCATTAAATAAGCACTCATGATTTCTCAAGGCAATGATTACTTACAAATGTTTATATAAAGAAAAATTAATTGTAGCACACAAATTCCATAATTTAAAATTTACACTTTTCTCATCAAGTGTATCAATGTGTCATTCTACATATTTGATAATAATTGCATTATTTTTTAATTAACTTTTGACATTCTATAGTCTTCATACTAGTCTCATTTGAAGAATTTTTCCATTTCTTTCTTACACAAAAAATAAATAAAACCCTCATAATACATTTTCTTGTTCTTCAATGCTCTTAATATCTCATCACTTTCCATTTAAAGTAAAAAAAGAGAGAAATGAAAGATAGACCAAAATGGTATGAATCCTTTTCTAGAGAAAGAAGAGGTTACAATTTTTTTGAAGGTGGTAAGGTGGATGGAATTCATTTTGAAGAATATAATGATGATATATTTAAGGATTTCATCTATTATTTGATGAATCTCACTCCATTCTCAATAGAAAAAAAAATAAACTCTTTCCATCTTCACTCCCATTTTTAGGTTGTTTTGAGAAGGATGTGATTTTGTGATTTTTATTCTCAAGGGATTTCATATGATAAAGTAAATCAATTAGTTACAACAATATTCTAGAGCCTTGTAAGACTACTATAATGTTGATGGTTAAATATTTCATGTGTGGGTCCCAATATAGAACCAGTGTAGAGAATAGTATGTGAATGATAAATCATTATGGTATAGTATAGAGAAGGAGGAATTGAAGGTCAATTTATGAGGACATGTATTTGTCTCATTTTAATTAATGGTTTAAAAATATAATAGGGGAGTGGGGGCATCAATGTGTCATGACCTAATCTATCTAATATGAAAACACATATATTTGAAGAAACCATTATGAAGCACATCAATAACTATTTATGGTTTAATTTATTAATATAACACCAAATTTATAAGATTATGTCTCTTTCTATCCATTGTGGGAGAAATTATATCATCCCAAAAAGTTAACCTCATGTGTAAGATAGAAATAAACCCATCTCATCCTTGTACCATAAAAAAATATAGTATGAACATAGCTTTTGTTACAGAATTAGTAAAATTTACTTAAGTGTTAGTATCCTCAATTTTTAATTTCCTTAATTCACCTATCTCCTTAATAAAGGATATTGTACATCCAGGGTATGTGCAGGATCATGATGGGCCAAAAAGTGGTGATATGTAAGCCATTTGATGACCCATGTGGCTGACAACTTTTTTTTACCCAAAATTGGCAAAATGAAAAGAGTTTTTAGAGGAGATTCTCAGCTTTCCACCAATATAAATTATGCTTTACCTTGAATATAATAAATATTTTTTATTCATTTCCTATTAGAATTATGAATAAAGTCCTGATTGATAGGCTGATTGAAAAATATCTATAACTTTCAAACGGTATCATATTTTTTGAATCTGAAACATGCATCACATTATATGCTTCACATAATATAGGATTAAAAAAAAAAAAAAATTGAATTTCATGAATTTTTAACCAAGTTAAGGTGGTTAGACAGATGAGCTTTTAATTTTTTTAAAAATTTAAAAGCTGTAATAAAAAATTCATAATTAATTATTTACTAGGAAAAAAATTATAAAAAAATATCCATCACATTGGGACACAAGTCTTCTACTTTTATCTAAAATATTATAAAAAAATATTATCATTTTATAGTGGTTCGGGTGGTCAAACACACACCTACTTCTTATTTTTACCCTGAAATTTAAATACTACTGCATTGAAATTTCAAATTTTCATCAAATAGATTTTTGTTTTTAAATAAGGGTCTAGTAGTTTATAAACTACATTAAATTTGCTACAAATTCAATTTTTACATTTTTTAAAAATAATATAGATAAATTATTCAAATTTGGACGTCAAGTTATCTAACTCTAATTTTTTGTCTTTATATTGCCACTTAAGGGCCTATTTTTTCCATGATGATCATGCACATACCCTCCACGTGTTTAGTTTAAGCATGGTAAAAAATTATCTACAAAATAAATTACACTCTATGATTCATAATTCAACAATATATGACTTAAAACCAATATTGTAACATAGTTTATGTAAAAAAACAACTTATTTGCAATCATATGGTGTTTCCATTCATTTTTGTTTAATACTGTATAGTTAATTTGTTTATCTACTTCCACTTAATAATCCAACTCACAACTACTCCAAATAGATTAAAAATATAACCACTCATTGATATCTAGCTATCCAAATCTCTATCCCAATCAAAATCAATAATCCCCCATACATTCAACAACTTTCCCACATTATGAGTGTCATGATAACATAACTATTAGTTCAGGGTTCCTTTCAAGTACATAATTTAAAATATGTTCACTTGCATCTAACGCTCTTTACAAAGATTTGGTATGAGCCTACTTAGAACCACATTTCTCAAGTAATGTTTAAGCTTCATATATTTCAGTGCATACATAGAGCTATCAATCACAATTGCATAATATTTCTTTTTGATGTCCCTCAATTTCTTCATAGATTTAGGGCATCGTTAGAGGCTCAACTTAGTGGCTATTGGAAAATTAATACATAGTATTATCATCATGCATGTTGAAACACTATAGAATAGTCTCAAGATACTTACTCTAGTTTAACCCTAGCTTCTTATTATTCATATTTTTATGTATTTTTATACCAAGAATGTACATTATAATACCTAGATCTTTCATCACAAACCTGAAATCCAACCAAAACACATTATGTTAAAATTTTGTTGTTATTTGAAGTACATGTGTCAATAAGGGATATATAAGTATAGTTATGAATATCTTATATTTTGTTCAAGTAAACTATAAATGTTCAATAAAATATATGAAATGATTTTGAAAACTAAAGGCTAATATGCAATAAAGGTGTGACAATAATAACATCTTGCTATTGCTGTTCCAATAGCGCTTGCTGTTGGTCCATCTGCTATTGTTCCCATGAAGCGTGTTGTTGGTCAAGTTGTTGCTGAGCTAGTAACGCTTGTTGTTGGTCTAGCTGCTGTTTTGCCAACAATGCTTGTTGTTGGTCAAGCTGTTGTTGTGCCAATAAAGCTTGTTGTTTAGCTTGGTGTTGTGCCTGAAAGTCTTGTAGGGCTTGGTGGTAGGCTTGCAGGTGGATTGCTTGCAATTGCGCTTGGTATTGAGCTTGTGTCTTTTGTTGGGCTTGAGCTTGAGCTTGGGCTTGAGCTTGTGCTTGTGCGGCTTGTGCTTGAGCTTGAGCTTGAGCTTGTGCTTGAGCTTGAGCTTGCACTTGTGCGGTTTGTGCTTGAGCTTGAGCTTGTGCGGCTTGTGCTTGCACTTGTGCTTGTGCTTGAGCTTGAGCTTGCACTTGTGCGGCTTGTGCTTGAGCTTGAGCTTGTGCTGCTTGTTGTTTTTGGAGTACCTTTTGGTGGGCAGCTTGTTGTGCGTTTTGCAACATGATGGAGAATGAATTGGTCGTGTTGTGTTTTGGCGATGGGATTGGTGGTGGAGCAGGAATCATGCCAACTGTCGTGGCGGGTGGAGGAATTGTGGTTGTGACTGTGATTTGGGTTGTGGGCGGGGTGGTTGAGACAATTGGTCCTTGATGAGGCATGCTTTGGGAGACTTGAGGACCAATCGATGCATTAACCGTGGTGACAGGAATGGTTGCGATTTGTTGTGAGGATATGAGCAAAAGAAGCGGGTTCAAAGTGGTGGTCAGCTTGCTTGGATTAGCAAAATTTTCGATGGTTAAAGGTGGAAGACCTATTCCAGGAGGCGATGCAGATGTGAAAGGAAGTGGGGGAAGGGATGACGCACCACTTTGGAAAGAGAAAGGATTGATAGCTTCTGTCGTTCCAAGCAAACCAACTTCCTCATGCGGTGGGGGAGTTGGTATGTTCAATTGATAAGCTGGTGTGGCATGAAATGAGGATGAACCAGCGGGATTATGAAATGTGAGTGGGATGTAAGGGTGAAATGAGTTTTCCGGAATAAATGTAGGGGTGATGATTGCTTCTTCATTAGTCACAAGGCGGTGTTCTTGCAATTCTTGGAACATGGCACTCCCCTTGTTCACAATCGGGGAGGTTGGTGTGATGATTGAGGTGATGCAAGGTACTTCTTGATTGATGTTTGACAACGGGGATGCAACTGCACTAGTGCTTGTGTTAAGGTTGGGAGGGGGCATGTCCCCTCCTCTTTCTATTGAATTTATGCATTTGAACATAGTACTAACAATTTTATGGTTCTTAGGATTTTGAATCATTTCCATGATTTCCTCTGGTGTCATCCCTATGTCTTCATTTATGTCGTCCTCTTGATGACTCTCCTCTTGAAGATTTTGTGATGATAAGGGAGAGTTGCTTGGGGGATTGCTTGATCCTGCTAGGTTCACTTCGATATTTAGATGACTCATGTCCATAGAAGTTGATATGTCTCTGATATTCTCCATGTCCTTCTTGTGTTGAGATCTTGTTTGGACCATAAAAATAGGGATTTGTTCGATCCTAATCCTTTAAGTCCAAAAAGAGAAGAACTAGGGTAGCTAAAAGATCAAAGATGGTGATGATGGTGATGGGTTAAAATGGATGAGATGAGTGAATGAAACCTTTGGAAAACTTTTTGAATATATGTGCTAAACTTTGAAAGGGCTTTTGATTTGATTTGAATGTGATAATTTGACTAGATGCATTAAGTCAAACAAGATTGGTTGTGAAGTTGTTTTCCCTAGGAAGTTGTGTTATCCTAAGGGAACTTGCACAAAAATGGATGAATTGACAAAGTGTGTTATGCCAATGTTTTAGAGAACTAATAGACTTTAAGAAGTTGTGTTATCTCAAAGAAAATTTGTTCAATGATTTGAGACTATGTTGGCTAAGTGTGTTAAGCCAAGATATGATGATGTTGATTTAGCCCTCTAAGTTTAGTGTGATGTTTGATTCTAGAGTTCTCAAGAGGGTTTTGATGATGAAATGAGACTTTGATTCGATGGATGAATGAATGGGAATGACAACTTTGATCTTGAACCTTAACCTAGATGTGACTCTCTTTCTACAAAACCTCGGTGTTGAAGAACACGCTTGACTTCCTATGGGAGAAATGCAAATCTTTGAAACAATTCGGGATTTTGTTGACAATAAAATGCATATAATGTTGGATTGTTCCTTGAGGCTTTTCTGTAAAATTTATAAACCAATCTTTCCCTGAATTCGAAAAGTCTCTCAAGACACTCCTCACGAGCTTTTAGACTAAGCTTCTTGAACTTTGGTTTTGGGATTTTGATCTTGCGGGAAATCATGTTAGAAAACACATGTGTAATCCAATTTGTCTTTTTATCTTGGTTAAATGAGGTTCTTTTTATCCAAGACACTTGCTTGCTTAGGTTTTCAAACTATATGTCTAATGTCCCATTCTCTTTCTCATCCCACAATGTCCTTTGTGTGGAAATCGAGGAAAATAGGGCAAAAGTTCCTTATGTTTATCCTTATTGGAAACAAATGATGATAGAATTTGCACACTTAGAAACCTCTAGGAATGTGATTCCTAGGGAAAGCAAGAGTGGGCAAGTTCGTCAATAGGTATTTGTTCCCCACAAGGTGTTTGAAATTTCAAGGTTTTTGTGTATGTTTGTTTTCCAAATGTTTTCAAGATCAAGCAATGTGTTTTTTCCAAGCACTTTCACACTCCTAGGTTGATGAGACAATACCTTGTTGGGTTCCCACTTGGATAAATCCAGCTGCGCATATCTTGTGCGAATGGCTAAATGCTTGACCACACTGGCTCCCCTCCACGGCACTCACTTATTCGGGTCAGCCAAGCATTAGTACCCATGAATCTCCCATGGCATACTTTCCATTTCCACAACAAGACCGCATGTTACGTGGGGCGGCTTCAAAGGACATAACCTTTTGCACCAACAAGATAGACAAGGTTTTGGCCAATTTCTAAACAAGGGGTTCTAATTCGGGCATTCCGTTCGTGGGGGATTATCCAACATCGGCGAGAGTCCATTGTTGTCCATCTCGTCGGAATAATCCTCGTGATTCTTGAACTTTCCTCAAGAATCCACACTTATATACCGGTTGGAAGTCGCTTGGCTTTAGCGTGTTCCCGGTTGGGTCGTTCCCTTGGGTGATTACTTTTTCCCACAAGGCAGGCCCTCTAAGATAAACAAAAGCGAGCTAACATATTCCGTCGTTCACACAACCTTCATTGAAAAACAAAGGGGAGAACCTCCGCAATATATCGTGCTCACACTCGCATGATTTGTTCAATTTTTAGATCCCAAATTGAAGTGTGGAGGCAATCTTTTATGCAACTTAGGGTCATCAAAAAGACTTTTGATTCTCAAGATCGTCGTGAAGCGCGAGAGAAGCACATACGCCCTTTTAAATGACACTACTTTGCAAAAAATTTTACAAAACACAAAGTACACATGTTCAATTTTTAATTTCTCAAAGCAATTATGAGTTCGTTTTAAAAGCACTAATTGAAATGTGAAGTTGCCTTGTTCAATTTTAATCCCAAATTGAAATCTAGTAAGTGTCTAAGGTTCAATTTTAACCAACTTTGAAAAGATCAAGCCATTGATTGATTTTAAGCCCAAATTGAAAGGTGAGTTAGCTAAAAACAGAAAAAAAGGGTAGTAAGTGGAAGCTCCAAGATTGTTGAAACAAGCATTAAAAAATGCTTTTCAAGTTTTAGTTTTTTGAAAAAAAATCTTCGATTCCACCCCTTTCGCCTTCGTTTTCGTTTGATGCCAATCTTGATGTTTCAACCTTCAACTTCGATCTTGATGTCAGCCTTGCTCCTTCGTTCAAATCAGGTACTTGTCTTCAAACATCCACCTTGATTTCAACCTTTATCCATGTACCTTTAGTTTCAACCTATCCTATGGTGGATTGGTGCCCTCCATGAAAATGTGAGAGAGCCCTTTCCCAATCCCTTTTCCAAGCCAATAGACAATGAGTTGCTATGAGCTCAAGTTTCCTATAGTGTAGATGCATTCAGAATGTGTTGTAGAAATGAGAGAAGATGCATTGCTTTTATAGAAGAAGTTGAGAGAAGAGAGGCCAAGTTTAGCCAATGTGGGACTAAATCCCCTCCAATAGAATAGAGCCACTTGGCATGATGGGATTGGTCAAAGCTTGTGCAAGTTTTGGCCAATGTGCCCATTCAAATTTGAAAAATATCAATAAATGCATATTGTTGAGAGTTTTGGGGGGAATTATCTTTGTACAAAAAAGTCAAAGATGAGAGTTATTGAGAGAAAATAGGCTTTTTAATAAATCAATTAAATTGATTTATTGATGCAAGTGGGTGGGTTAGTTAGGAGTTTAGATTTGACTCTAGTTGAGTCAAAAGCTAGAGAATGGTAATTGTGATTAGAAGTTAATTAATTTAGATTAATTAACTTAGGGGATTTTAGGGATTTGATATTTGATTTTAAATCAGTTTGATTTATTAAATCAAATAAGAAGAACTTTAGGAACTTAATTAAATAATTTGATTTATTTAATTAAGCTTGATGAACCTTAGGATTAAATCAATAAATTGTCTTAATTGATTAGCAGAAGAATTGAATGCATGATGTTAGTTAAAGCGGAATGCATAATGTTATTTTTGCATGTCTACATTTTGCCCCTCTTTGAAGCAATGTACTTGTTGCATTGGTTCAAAGAATGATGTTGCCGATATCGAAATTAAAAAATTTCCGATTTTTCGGATGCCCCAGCGAAAAGAAGTACGTTAGTACATTGCCCCCTCGAGAGATCGAGCGAAAAGATACAATTTGAGGTGGATCTCGCGACAAAGAGGTTCAAAATGGATGTATGGATGGTAATGATGATGTAAATGAGATGTTCGGAAGATGCTTAGAATAACAAATCTATATTATTTTAAGCATGTTAAATGATTATCCGGTGCATGTGAGATGGATGAGATGGTATGACGTTGTCCTGATATGATGGTCTGACATGATTATGCAAGATGAGAGGATGAATGCAGGATGGATGCAGGATGGATGCATTGTTAGCATGAAAGAAGGTAGAAGAATGAGAGGGATCAACCCTTAAATTCGAGAAGATGAAGAAGTCCAAAAAGACAACTTTTTTAGAGATGATGATGAAAGATGATGATGTATTGCTTATCCAGGAATGGGAGAGAGCGTACCTTTCTTTATGTTTGATAACACACGTAGGTGCGATGCATCAAGGTATTAAGAACCAAGATGGCGTTGCACCTAGTGTGATGGACTTTGACTCGACAATCAGATAGGAGTACTCTTGTTCACACTTGACAGACATAACCTTATTCAGAATGCAGTTCATATATTCTAGACATCTCGGGCCAAAACATAAAAAGGCAAGCCTTCTTATGTGGTCAACAAGATACCTAAAACATCCTTCCTACAAACAAAACAAAGTATGCGTGACGAAGTTATTTTACAAGAATATCCAACAAGCACAGCAGATAAAAAGATACTGATCGTTGCCCCATTCCTTTCTCTCTAAACCAGTTTTTGTTTAGGCATCATCGAGAGGTCCTTGGAATGAGCGCAAAATAAGATAAGTCTAAAAGACTAAAATAAAGTAAACAAACAAGCTGATGTTCTTCGTATCGCTAGCCAAGACTAAACTACTGTGGGGTACCTGATGCTTATGTCCATCGCAGGAAAGCTTCATCCTAGGACATGTAGTGATCAGGGTTTTGGTGAGACTGATTGCGTGATAAGCTATTGATACTCCGAGTTGACCAACTTGCTAACTTACTGACTTAGACCTTCGAGACTTTGACGATTAGGCATTCACTTTAGAACCTACTAAACTTGCTTCTGACTAACTCACCAAAGGGTGAAAGCGACGATGATTTATTATGAGTGATGACAATCACGAGTGAAAGCGAGATGAAATGGATGCACTATTTTGGTTTTTTCAAATGTTTTGAGGCTGTTTTTGGTATTTTTGGAATTTTACAAATGTTTTTGGTATTTTCAAGATTTTCCAATGTTTTTGGTATTTTCAAGATTTTACAATGAACAAACTAACTTAAAGACCTATCCTAGGGGTCTCGGGAGCTCATCCATAGATTAGCCTTGCCTACGTTATATACGCAGAGACCACGTAGTTCGACTGGTGGTGGACTGACTTGATGATAATATGGACAAATGGATTGCCATTTTATTGCCTAAAGGACTGACTTAAGATGCAGACTAGATGGGCAAACGGATTGCCAATGCGACGGACGCCTAAAGGACTGACCCAACCGTCTCAGGGGATGATCAAAGATCAGCCTTGCCTACGTTCAAGCTCAGAGACGACGTAGTTCGACAAGGTAGAAAAAACTGACAAGACTTAATGATGAAATTTTTGAAGATTTTCTGATATTTCGACATGTTTTTGGATTTTTGATGATTTTTCTGAATGTTTTTGGTTTTTTGAATGAGTTTTCTGAATGTTTTTGGAATTTTTTTGATGAATTTTGAAAAAGATCACGAGAATATACACGAATCCGATCCGATGTTGCGAGAACGTGCCCCCAGTGTGGTGCGATAGACTACTTAGATAAAGGCGGGACAGACTGACCTTTGAAATGCCAAGTAGTTCCAATGGTGGAATATAGTACAGATACCATCGCAGGCTATGGTATGGATGCGAGCGGATAAGTGGAATGTGATGGAGTGGATGAGTTGTGCAGATCCTGATAGATGGGGAAGGTACTTTATTTACACTTGACGCCTGTTTGCCAGGTTTTCACCAAGGTATTTGCCCAAAGTGCCACCGAAGTGGTTTTCACTAGAGGACGATTTTTTCTCTTTACTATTTTTCAATCCTTTTCTGATTTTTTTTGGATTTTTTTTTATCTTTTGATTTTTTAAATTTTTTTTTGTTGTCACCAAGATGCCTGTTTGCCAGGTATTCATCAAGGTAACCATTTTTTCAGGACTTTTTCTGATTGTTTTTGTATTTTTTGGTTCTATACCTTGCAATGTTTAGGCATAAAACTTTTTGAGATGAGAGCTATTCAGAGGCTCCTGTAGAGGCTCGCCTTCTGGTGTTGCTAGTTGATATGCCCCTGATGTGTAACTTGCAGTGATGATGAAAGGTCCCAGCCAGTTGGGCTCAAATTTTCCCTTTGTATCTGGATTTGGCACATTCTTTTGGTTTTCTTTCAGCACGAGGTCACCAACTTGGAAAGTGCGTTGTCTGATGTTCTTGTTGTAGCTCCTTTTTAGGCGATTTTGGTACACTTGTAGATGATTAAGGGCATCCATGCGCCTTTCATCTAGTAATTCCAGCTCATTGAGTCTTGTGACCCTGTATTCCTCATCTGTGATAAGGTTTTGCAGTGATATCCTTAGTGATGGGAGCTCGATCTCAATGGGGAGTATGGCCTCTGATCCGTAGACCAGAGAGAATGGGGTGGCGCCTGTTGGCGTGCGGATGCTGGTGCGGTAGGCCCATAAGGCGGGATTTAACTGCAGATGCCAGTCACGACCAGAGTCATTGACTGTTTTCTTGAGGATTTTCAAAATGGTTTTATTTGTAGCTTCTGCTTGGCCATTGCCTTGTGGATAATATGGAGTGGAAAAGCGATGCTTGATTTTGAATTTTTCACACAAGTCACGGACATCCTGATTCTTGAAGGGCGTCCCATTATCAGAGATAATGGATTGGGGGACACCGTACCGACAAATGAGGTAATTCAGGATAAACTTGGATATCTGCTTTCCGGTGATGTAGGTCATGGGAATTGCTTCGACCCACTTAGTGAAGTATTCGGTGGCGGTGATAATGAATTTATGGCCATTGGATGAGGTGGGTGATATTTTACCAATGAGATCAAGCCCCCATTGTGAAAAGGGCCAAGGTGTAACAATAGGATGCAGTTCTTGAGCTGGTGCATGAATAAGATCTCCATGCTGTTGGCATTGCAAGCATTTTCTGACAAAATTGTGTGCCTCTTTTTCCATCGTCGGCCAGTAGTACCCTGTTCTTAGCCACTTTTTAGCCAAGGTCATACCACTTGAGTGTGACCCACACGTGCCATTGTGTACCTCAGTTAGAGCAGTCAGGGCTTCCTCGGGTTTTAAACAATGTAATAGGGTTCCATCGGTACTCCTACGGAAGAAGGTCTCTCCTAGGATGACGAATCGTGAAGTTCTTTTGATGAAAGTGCGTTTTAGGTTCAGGGTGATGTCAGTGGGGAGGATTCCTAACTTTAGGTAGGTGTATATATCATGATACCAAAGATCACCGGGACCAACGAGTTCACATGCGTATTGTGACTCTGGTACCTCGAATGTGGGTACGAGAAGCTGCTCTATGAGGAATTCATGTTTCGAGACGTTACGAGGGATGTCGAGTAAGGATCCAATTGTTGCCATTGCATCAGCTGCTCTATTGTTTGTCCTTGGTATCTGCTCAAAGGTAATGTCGATGAAAGATTCCTTGAGGCTTTCTACCACCTTCTTGTATGGTGTGAGCTTATCGTCCTTGGTTTGGTATTCGCTGTTGACTTGGTTGATGATAAGTTGCGAGTCGCCATAGACTTTTAGTGCCATGATTCGCCATTGTGCTGCAATCTTGAGTCCTATGGTCAAAGCCTCATATTCTGCTATATTGTTCGTACAAGGGAATGCCAGCTTGTATGATCTAGGTATGCAGTCTCCTTGTGGCGTGATGAAAAACACACCAGCTCCCGACCCATGTTGTGTGTGAGAGCCATCAAAGTATAACTTCCAGTGGTCTGTTGCATCAAGGTTAAAAAGGGACTCATCTGGGAATTCTGATATGAGTGGATTATCTGTGTAGAGGGGAGCTTCTGCCAGCTGATCCACAATGACTTGTCCTTTTATGGCTTTTCGTTCTACATACTCGATATCATGTTCAGATAATATCATTACCCACTTAGCCATTCTACATGTAAGTGCTGCTTTTGTCAATAGGTACTTTAGAGGGTCTATTTTGGCAATCAACTTGATTTGGTGCGCTAGCATGTAGTGTCTAAATTTCTGAGCCGCAAATACCAATGCTAGGCAAGCTTTCTCTATTGACGTGTAATTGAGATCATGTCCCACCATTGTTCTACTGATGTAGTAGATAGCCCGCTCGGTTCCCTTTTCATCATGTTGGGCTAAAAGGGCCCCCAGGGCGGCTGTTGTTGCAGAGATATATAGGATTAGTGATTTCCCCACAATTGGTGGCATCAATACAGGTGGTGTAAGTAGATATTCTTTTATTTTGTTAAATGCTTGCTCACATTTGTCATCCCATCTGAAAGCTACTCCCTTGTGAAGTAGGTGTGAATAGGCAATCTGTTTATCTGCCAATTGTGCTATGAATCTTCGGATGGACTGGAGTCTTCCTTGCAATCCTCTTAGTTGTTTCAACGTTCTTGGTGCTTTCATTTCAAGGATTGTTTTTACCTTTGCAGGGTCTACCTCTATCCCTCTCATTGAAACTATGTATCCTAGCAGCTTCCCTGATTGCACCCCAAAGACACACTTCTTCGGGTTGAGTCTAACCTTATATTGTTCGAGCCTGTCAAAGATAGCACTTAGAGTTGCTATATGGTCTTGTCTCTTCTTTGATTTAGCAAGTATGTCATCTACATAATCTTTGAATATTTTGTGGATCATGTCATGGAAGATTAATGTCATGGCTCTTTGATAGGTAGCTCCTGCATTCTTCAACCCAAATGGCATTACATTCCAGCAGTAGGTGCCCCATGGACATGTGAATGATGTCTTGTGTTGGTCTTCTTTTACGATCAATATCTGATTGTACCCCGAGAAACCATCCATTAGGGAAAGCATCTGATGTCCGGCCGTCATATCCACTATCATGTCAATGTTGGGTAGTGGAAAGTCATCCTTGGGACATGCTTTGTTTAGGTCTCTGAAATCAGTGCAGATGCGGATGCCCCCTTTCGGTTTTGAGACTGGTACGAGGTTAGATACCCATTCTGGATAGTCAATCGGGCGTATGAAGCCAACATCCAGAAGTTTCTGTAGCTCAATCTTTACAAGCAAGGCTATTTGTGGGTGCATCTTCCTTAGCTTCTGTCTGACTGGTTTTGCTCCGGGGTGAACGGCCAAATGATGCACTACTACTTCAGGATCCAGGCCTGGCATGTCTGCATAGGTCCACGCAAAATTTACCTTTCTCTCCTTTAGGAAAGCTGCTAGTAGTTTTTGTTCTTCTTCTAGGAGGGATTCTGCATAGAAGGTAATTTGTGGTTCTGATTCTATTCCTAAGTTGACCGGGTTGCACTGTTCTGCCAATACTGTTGACTTTTCCTGGTGTAGAGCCGTATGGGGGAGATTGAATCCTTCATCCTCTGGCGCCTCAGAGAGGTTTTCGCCATTGGATGCGTCCTTTATTTTTACTATTTTATGGTTAGAGAGTGCCACAGTGTGGTTTTCACTCAATAACTCTGAGCTTATTCTTTTTCTTTTGCGACTGAAAGACTCAATCGTCTCCCCATAGTATGCTTGTGTGTCTAGAGTGATATCAAATCTTGCCTTGTGATCTCCACATGGAACAGTATCCCTTAGTCCCATGAATTCGGAGAGAGCCTCATCATTTTCGAATGAGTCTAGAATCAGCGGTCCCCATTGGTCGTGATCGATGAGTTGGGGGTATACTAAGTGGATTTGGTGGGTTTGTTGGATTGGCTCAGCGGGTGAGACACTAATCATCAATAAGGTGGAATCTTCAAAGAGCCTAGGTAGGCCACCTATGGTGTCATCGTCGTCACTGCTACTACAAACGTCAGTTATGTCAAATGTGAAGTTATCGAGAGGTAGGCCTGTGGACACGGGTAATCTAAGATCAGTTGTCGAGACCCGAGGAGAGGACCTGACTGCCCTATTAGGAATACTTCTGCCACGCACAGTTATACTCGGAGGGGTACAGCCGAGGCCAAGGTTCTGCGTTCTTCTTTCTACAATGATGGGCTCCAACCGTCCATCACTATTTCTTCCTAGGCTTTCATTCCTGTTATAGCCCATGCCGAACATCATTTGTAACCCTCTGTTTGTTTCCTCCATGGGTAGGGTGGGAGTGGGTCTTTCATCTTGGTACAGAGTGTTTGTGATGTCCTCCTCGTCCACATTTTCTTGACTGAGATCCCCCCAACTGTGGAATCCAGAGGGTTCTGTTCTAGTGCGGACAGGTGTTTGAGTCAATTGTGGTTGCCCATGTGATCTAGGAGATTGTGGTAACTCTCCTACAACAAAAGCATTTCTCTTCATTCTATAATCACCGCATCCATTGTCCTGTATCATGTTCTTGATCTCGGATATGTCGGGGATGGCGGGTGTCTCTGTCGCAGAAGTGGAGGCGAGATTAGCTGGGTCTATGTATGAAGTGGATGGTCCTTCATCATTTTTAGGTACTTGAGGGATCTTGTAAAACTTGGCTTCCAAGTTTTTGCAATAGGCGAAGGGTTCGAGATCCCCATATATGGTAACCTCCTCATTTTGATATGAGAACTTAATGCACTGATGATAGGTTGAGGCCACTGCCTTCATTCCGTGTATCCATGGGCATCCCAGGAGGATGTTGTATGGCAAATCAAGGTCAAGAACTTGACAAGTTGTTTCCATGGTTGCTGGCCCCACTTGGATGGGGATCTTGATAGTGCCCTGAGACACTCTTTCTTGGTCATCATATGCTCTTATGGTGATACTTTTGTTTTTATTGATGGAATCCTCGCGAATCCCAATTTCTTTATAAGTTTCAGAGAACAAATATTAAGACCTGCACCACCATCTACCAGGACTCGCTTGAATTTCTTCTTTTTATGAACTAGGATTTGGAGGTGAAGTGCCCGGTTATGAGATGGCTGCGGGGGGAAATCTTGGTCCGAAAATGTGATGAGATTCGGGGTAACGATGTTACCTACCATAGCCTGAAATTGCTCTGTGTCAAGGGTAGCAGCGATGGTAGAGGCAGCTAGTGCTTCATCCAAGATCTGTCGATGAGCTCCGAAGATTTTTAGTAATTCCATGATGGAGATTTGTGCGGGTGTTCTCTTCAGTTGGTCAATTACATTGTAATCATAGGGGACGGCCTTTGTGTTGGTAATGGGGGTCTTAGCAGGTGCCCCGGCAATGGTAACTTTTCCGCCTCGTGTGGTGACTCCATAGTCATTGTTGGTTCCCTTGATATTTATGACAGTGACCAACTCGTCGACACTTCCGACTATCTCCTCGTATACTAGATTGGCACTAGCATACTTTTGTTTACCCTTATTATTCCCTTGGTTATTTCCCTGATTATGATTCGGCATCGGATTCGTGTAGATTTTTAGGTCTTGGTTTCCGGCCGGCTACTCGATGTTGATGACCTTATCCTCGATGAGGTCTTGGATGATATTCTTGAGTCTCATGCAGTTGGCGGTGGTGTGTCCTTTAACTTTGTGGAAGTCACACAGGAGATTCTCATTGTACCACGGCGGTTTGGTCATGGGCTCTGTGTATTGTTCGGAGTTAGAAATTTTGATTAGGTTTTCTTTGACCAATTTCTTCATGACAGACTCAATCGATTCGCCAAGGGCTGTGAACTTCCTCTTGGGGGGAAACTTGTTGCGGGGAGGTGGTCCTCCTTGATTACCCACATTGTTGACTTGGCTAGTGGAAGGTGGTTGTGACTGTGCTACTACCGCATTAGCCTGCATATTGTTGTGGTTATGAGTTTGCGGATGATGATGATTTTGGGTATTTTGTTTAGGAGCACTGATGACTACCTTAGCATCAACCACGCCGTCGTTCGTGATATTTTTGTTCCTCGACCATGTTCGAGGTTTATCATTGTAGTTGTTGGACAGGCGGTTATCCTGCGGTGGAGTGAATGTAGGTGCGCCTCCTCGTGCAGTAAGGGCTCTTTCGATGTTGAGCGCCTTTGGAATTAGTTGATCGTAAGATGTGATGCACTGCATTTTTAGGTAGAACGCCAGGTTTTCATCTAAGTTGGCTATGATGGTGCAAACTTGTTGTTCCTCTGGCATGGCCCACTTGCTCTGATTGGCCTTGGATCGCCATCTTTGCAAGAAGGATGCAAATAACTCTCCTCTTCTTTGTTTGAGTGCAGATAGTTCTTCTAAACTGACATCCGCACCCATATTAAAAGCGTAATTTTTAAGGAAAGCCTCCACAATTTCCTCAAATGTTTTAATGCCCGTGGGTAGGCGAGAAAACCATTCCATAGCTGGACCAGTCAGGCTTCGGGGGAAGAGCCGCATTAGATACGTGTCATCATATGCGACTTCCATGCAGTGCACCTGAAATTCCCTGACGTGGTTTTCAGGGTTGCCCGTTCCATTGTACTTATCAAATTTGGGGATCTCGAATCCCTTTGGAAACGGTACCATGGTGAGACTTCTATTGAACGGATAAGGGCACAAGTTTCCTGGTGTCCTTGTGGTTTTTCCTGCTTGCAAGTCCAACACCTGCTGCAAAAGCAATTTGATCTATGTTGCGACATCCTTGCTTGGGTCGGGGGGCGGGATGAATGAGTGGTGAGGTGTTGGAGGTGTTTGATGGGTGGGGAGCGTACTGGTCTGCGTTTGCTGCGAGCTTGGTTGTGCGTTTAGGGCTTGTTGGTAAGCTTGCATTTGTGCCAACAACGCTTGTTGTTGTTCCAATAGCGCTTGCTGTTGGTCCATCTGCTGTTGTTCCCATGAAGCCTGCTGTTGGTCAAGTTGTTGCTGAGCTAGTAACGCTTGTTGTTGGTCTAGCTGCTATTTTGCCAACAATGCTTGTTGTTGGTCGAGCTGCTGTTGTGCCAATAAAGCTTGTTGTTTAGCTTGGTGTTGTGCCTGAAAGTCTTGCAGGGCTTGGTGGTAGGCTTGCAGGTGGATTGCTTGCAATTGCGCTTTGTATTGAGCTTGTGTCTTTTGTTGGGCTTGAGCTTGAGCTTGGGCTTGAGCTTGTGCTTGTGCTTGTGCGGCTTGTGCTTGAGCTTGAGCTTGTGCTTGTGCTCGCACTTGTGCGGCTTGTGCTTGAGCTTGAGCTTGTGCTTGCGCTTGTGCTTGTGCTCACGCTTGTGCGGCTTGTGCTTGAGCTTGAGCTTGTGCTTGCGCTTGTGCGGCTTGTTGTGCATTTTGCAACATGATGGAGAATGAATTGGTCGTGTTGTGCTTTGGCGGTGGGATTGGTGGTGGAGCAGGAATCATGCCAACTGTCGTGGCGGGTGGAGGGATTGTGGTTGTGACTGTGATTTGGGTTGTGGGCGGGGTGGTTGAGACAATTGGTCCTTGATGAGGCATGCTTTGGGAGACTTGAGGACCAATAGATGCATTAACCGTGGTGACAGGAATGGTTGCGATTTGTTGTGAGGATATGGGCAAAAGAAGCGGGTTCAAAGTGGTGGTCAGATTGCTTGGATTAGCAAAATTTTGATGGTTAAAGGTGGAAGACCTATTCCAGGAGGCGATGCAGATGTGAAAGGAAGCGGGGGAAGGGATGATGCACCACTTTGGAAAGAGAAAGGATTGATAGCTTCTGTCGTTCCAAGCAAACCAACTTCCTCATGCGGTGGGGGAGTTGGTATGTTCAATTGATAAGCTGGTGTGGCATGAAATGAGGATGAACCAGCGGGATTATGAAATGTGAGTGGGATGTAAGGGTGAAATGAGTTTTTCGGAATAAATGTAGGGGTGATGATTACTTCTTCATTAGCCACAAGGCGGTGTTCTTGCAATTCTTGGAACATGGCACTCCCCTTGTTCACAATCGGGGAGGTTGGTGTGATGATTGAGGTGATGCAAGGTACTTCTTGATTGATGTTTGACAACGGGGATGCAACTGCACTAGTGCTTGTGTTAAGGTTGGGAGGGGGCATGTCCCCTCCTCTTTCTATTGAATTTATGCATTTGAACATAGCACTAACAATTTTATGGTTCTTAGGATTTTGAATCATTTCCATGATTTCCTCTGGTGTCATCCCTATGTCTTCATTTATGTCGTCCTCTTGATGACTCTCCTCTTGAAGATTTTGTGATGATAAGGGAGAGTTGCTTGGGGGATTGCTTGATCCTGCTAGGTTCACTTCGATATTTAGATGACTCATGTCCATAGAAGTTGATATGTCTCTGATATTCTCCATGTCCTTCTTGTGTTGAGATCTTGTTTGGACCATAAAAATAGGGATTTGTTCGATCCTAATCCTTTAAGTCCAAAAAGAGAAGAACTAGGGTAGCTAAAAGATCAAAGATGGTGATGATGATGATGGGTTAAAATGGATGAGATGAGTGAATGAAACCTTTGGAAAACTTTTTGAATGTATGTGCTAAACTTTGAAAGGGCTTTTGATTTGATTTGAATGTGATAATTTGACTAGATGCGTTAAGTCAAACAAGATTGGTTGTGAAGTTGTTTTCCCTAGGAAGTTGTGTTATCCTAAGGGAACTTGCACAAAAATGGATGAATTGACAAAGTGTGTTATGCCAATGTTTTGGAGAACTAATAGACTTTAAGAAGTTGTGTTATCTCAAAGAAAATTTGTTCAATGATTTGAGACTATGTTGGCTAAGTGTGTTAAGCCAAGATATGATGATGTTGATTTAGCCCTCTAAGTTTAGTGTGATGTTTGATTCTAGAGTTCTCAAAAGGTTTGATGATGAAATGAGACTTTGATTTGATGGATGAATGAATGGGAATGACAACTTTGATCTTGAACCTTAACCTAGATGTGACTCTCTTTCTACAAAACCTCGGTGTTGAAGAACATGCTTGACTTCCTATGGGAGAAATGCAAATCTTTGAAACAATTCAGGATTTTGTTGACAATAAAATGCATATAATGCTGGATTGTTCCTTGAGGCTTTTCTGTAAAAGTTATAAACCAATCTTTCCCTGAATTCAAAAGTCTCTCAAGACGTTCCTCACGAGCTTTTAGACTAAGCTTCTTGAACTTTGGCTTTGGGATTTTGATCTTGCGGGAAATCATGTTAGAAAACACATGTGTAATCCAATTTGTCTCTTTATCTTGGTTAAATGAGGTTCTTTTTATCCAAGACACTTGCTTGCTTAGGTTTTCAAACTATATGTCTAGTGTTCCATTCTCTTTCTCATCCCACAATGTCCTTTGTGTGGAAATCGAGGAAAATAGGGCAAAAGTTCCTTATGTTTATCCTTATTGGAAACAAATGATGATAGAATTTGCACACTTAGAAACCTCTAGGAATGTGATTCCTAGGGAAAGCAAGAGTGGGCAAGTTCGTCAATAGGTATTTGTTCCCCACAAGGTGTTTGAAATTTCAAGGTTTGTGTGTATGTTTGTTTTCCAAATGTTTTCAAGATCAAGCAATGTGTTTTTTCCAAGCACTTTCACACTCCTAGGTTGATGAGACAATACCTTGTTGGGTTCCCACTTGGATAAATCCAGCTGCGCATATCTTGTGCGAATGGCTAAATGCTTGACCACACTGGCTCCCCTCCACGGCACTCACTTATTCGGGTCAGCCAAGCATTAGTACCCATGAATCTCCCATGGCATACTTTCCATTTCCACAACAAGACCGCATGTTACGTGGGGCGGCTTCAGAGGACATGACCTCTTGCACCAACAAGATAGATAAGGTTTTGGCCAATTTCTAAACAAAGGGTTCTAATTCGGGCATTCCGTTCGTGGGGGATTATCCAACGTCGGCGAGAGTCCATTGCTGTCCATCTCGTCAGAATAATCCTCGTGATATTGGCCTTTGTTCCAATATCCACACTTATATCCCGGGTGGAAGTCGCTTGGCTTTAGCGTGTTCCCGGTTGGGTCGTTCCCTTGGGTGATTACTTTTTCCCACAAGGCAGGCCCTCTAAGTTAAACAATAGCGAGCTAACATATCCCGTCGTTCACACAACCCTTGTTGAAAAACAAAGGGGAGAACCTCCGCAATATATCGTGCTCACACTCGCATGTTTTGTTCAATTTTAAAATCCCAAATTGAAGTGTGGAGGCAATCTTTTATGCAACTTAGGGTCACCAAAAAGACTTTTGATTCTCAAGATCGCCGTGAAGCGCGAGAGAAGCGCATACGCCCTTTTAAATGACACTACTTTGCAAAAAAGTTTACAAAACACAAAGTACACATGTTCAATTTTAAATTCCTCAAAGCAATGATGAGTTTGTTTTAAATGCACCAATTGAAATGTGAAGTTGCCTTGTTCAATTTTAATCCCAAATTGAAATCTAGTAAGTATCTAAGATTCAATTTTAACCAACTTTGGAAAGATCAAGTCATTGATTGATCTTAAGCCCAAATTGAAAGGTGAGTTAGCTAAAAACAGAAAAAAAAAGGGGAGTAAGTGGAAGCTCCAAGATTGTTGAAACAAGCATTAAAAAATGCTTTTCAAGTTTTTGATTTCACAAAATATCTCTAACTCCACTCCATTCGCCTTCGCTTTCGTGTTTGATCACAACATCAACACCTTCAATTTCAACCTTTAACACCTTGCTTTCAACTTTGATGTCAACACCTATTCTATGTTGGATTGGTGCCCTCCATGAAAATGTGAGAGAGCCCTTTCCCAATCCCTTTCCAAGCCAATAGACAATGAGTTGCTATGAGCTCAAGTTTCCTATAGTGTAGATGCATTCAGAATGTGTGTTGAAATGAGAGAAAATGGCTTGCATTTATAGAATAAGTTGAAAGAAGAGAGGTCAAGTTTAGCCAATGTGGGACTAAATCCCTTCCAATAGAATAGAGACACTTGGCATAATGGGATTGGTCAAAGCTTGTGCAAGTTTTGGCCAATGTGCCCATTCAAATTTGAAAAATATCAATAAATGCATATTGTTGAGAGTTTTGGGGGGAATTATCTTTGTACAAAAAAGTCAAAGATGAGAGTTATTGAGAGAAAATAGGCTTTTTAATAAATCAATTAAATTGATTTATTGATGCAAGTGGGTGGGTTAGTTAGGAGTTTAGATTTGACTCTAGTTGAGTCAAAAGCTAGAGAATGGTAATTGTGATTAGAAGTTAATTAATTTAGATTAATTAACTTAGGGGATTTTAGGGATTTGACATTAATCTGTTTGATTTATTAAATCAAATGAGAAGAACATAGGGATTAAATAATTTGATTTATTTAATGAACCTTAGGAAGTTAATCAATAAATATTTTAATTGATTAATAGCAGAAATGAATGTTAATTTGTATGATGCCTGATTGTTTTGCATGTCTACAACCATTACGAAAAGGAAAAAGAAATGGCCTTATAGAATCTTCTTCAAAAGAATCAAAGAATTCAAAAAGAGGATTATCTCTTACTCTTGAATCTTCACAAAATCCCACCGAAAGATATAGTGCATTAAATGTGTTCTTAAAATCTTCATGCTCCCTATTGGGAGCTTTAGATGATGATGCATTCACACTATGTTTTATGTCACCAGAGCTGCAAATGAATGCATCTATCCCAAATTCTGTGATGTGGCCATTTTCATTTTCAACTCCACATAAGAAGTATTCTTTCAAACTATCCATGCACCAACTAGGAATAAAATTAATATTAGAATCTACTGATGAATTGCAAGATGGTTCAATATTGTTGGTCTGTAAGCATGTCAAGATAGGTTCTGGATTTTCCTCTTCAACAGGTAAATAATAAATTTCCACGGTAGAAGGTGTTGGGATACTTGCTTTATAAAGAACTATTAGATTTTGATGAGAGGATATAGGAGATATTTGCCTCTCTCTTTCTTTAACAAGATTCCTTTGCAATAAAGGTTTCTTTTCTAAATAAAACTTCTGATTAAAAACTATTTCAGAATTTTAAACTTTTGCATTAAAATCATTCACACATTCCTTTTCTTTAAATAATCCAGACACAATCAAATCATCCTCAATTTCAACAGCCATTCTTTATGCAGCCTCCAATTTTTGTACTTTACTTCTTTTCAAATGAAATTTAATTTTTGGGTTCATGGCAGAAATAAATACAAACAAATGAATTCTTTACTTTGGTTGCTCATTTTGAGAAATATTTTTTAAATTTTGATTAAATCTCTCCACAAACTCAAATAAAATCATCTTTTTCCTTCTTTATTTGAAAAAATTGAATAAAAAATGCACATATATCAACTCTCGGCTTAAATCTTCCAAGAAACCACACCTTCAAACTATCCCAGCCGGTAATGCATCCACCTTCTAAATTTTGGATCCATTATACTGCTCATACAATGAGGATTTCAACAAAAAATCACACAAACACATCTTCTTCTTGAACTCTAAGGATTCCACATGCAACGGTGAATGCTTGAATATGATAATATTGATCTTGAGAATCTTCACCAGTAAATTTAGGAAAATATTTTCTTCAACCTTTAGGTATGGTTGTATATTGAGGAAAATAAAATGGTCTAATTTCAGTACCCCATGGTTGGGATGCAACCAAAGCCATGACATAACACTGGAATTCTTTTACCACAAAGATCTTTCATAAACATAGAGTTGCCAACCTCTGTCCTTTAGGAGGTACCTTCAAATTTCTGAGAGAACAAAGCACCAGCCACTTTGATCTCTAGTAGAGTCACCAAAAATCTATTAGCATACAAATTTGTCCTTCAAATATAAATACATAAAATGACTCGGCATGCCCATAAGGAAGAACAAAGAGTGCTAATAGTTGGAGAAGTTGTCATTAAATCGACAAAATTCCTCTGAATTAAGAGGTACAAATCCCTCTTCAAATATGAAATGAATGGAAAATAGATGTGCTTTTGATCGGAAAGCAGAAAAGGAAAACAAACAACTGCGCATAACCATGACACATATGCAATGGATTAATTAAGAATGAAATGAATGCGAACAAATGACTCAAAGGACACTTATTCCACACTCACGAATGAAAACCAAGAAAATAATGAGCAGAAATTTCTCATAGTGGATGAATTAATCTAAATTCAAAGATTTAGAGGTAAATGTTCACACAATTTGATATAATATAGAGAATGCATTGAAAAAGATTATAGAAACATAAGAATTTGTAACATGAAGAAAACATAAATAAACACACAGATTTATCAACACCTCCTTTATTTCCCAATACAAAACCAAGTTCACAGACTCATTCCCTCTACAACAAACTGTGATTGAAAAGAAAATAAATTGCCCCCCACTTCCCTTGTTCCTCAAAAGCTAAAATAGGAAATTCACCATATATAACCTTCCCCAAAAGATCCTCCTTCAATCACGCAATTGCCTTTTTTTAAATAAATCCTTATGGAATACAAAATATTAGAATTCTTCCAAAACATATGTTTTCTCATTTGTGTTTGTATAAAAAGACAAAAGATAAGAAACAAAAGGGCTCATCCTTAGGAAAAGTAGTTTAGTGGGAGAAATAATTAGCATAATCTACACAACATATGTTTTTTTCTTGATTTTCCTCATAACTACAAACTTGCCATTGAATGCATAGAAGTATTTGGAATACTGATTCATTTCCCTCTTCTTAACCTATTATCTTGGGATTTCATTTTCCTTTGTCTTTTTCGAATAAACTTTCAAGCTTCCTTCAACTGTTTTACTAGGTAAATTTGTATTTACTACAAGAGACCTTTCAAATTCCTTTAACGGTTTATTGAAATCTTCAAGACCTTTTTGAATTCTCTCATGTCTCATCTTCTATATTATATTCTGATCCTAGAAATTACCTGGTGTCTCTTGAAGATTCTCAAGCTCAGTCAGATATGCCCGAGTTTATCTAATATATTATTCTCGTTGAGTATAGGTCAAAGAGTTGTCATATGACACACTTCTCCATTTTATTTTCCTTCATGATGTCATTGCAAGGAAACATCCACATCTATGATCACTCCTCCATTTTTACACATGATGACCCTTAACAGTTCTTGAAATATTCAAAGGTAAACATTCACACAATTTGATATAATAGAGAATGCATTAAAAAAGATTATAGAAACATAGGGATTTTTAATCTGAAGAAAACATAAATAAAAACACAGATTTATCAACACCTCCTTTATTTCCCAATAAAAAACTGAGTTCACAGACTCATTCCCTGTACAAAAAACTGTGATTGAAAAGAAAATAAACCGCCCCCCACTTCCCTTGTTCCCGAATAGCTAAAATAGATAGAGATCCCTCTATTACATAGAAAATTCACCATATAAAACCTTCCCCGAAAGATCCTCCTTCAATCATGCAACTGCCTTTTTTTAAAGAAATGCTTATGAAATATTGACTCTTAGCATTGTTCCAAAAAATATTTTTGCTCATTTGTGTTTGTATAAAAATACAAAATATAAGAAACAAAAAGGCTCGTCCTTAGGAAAAGTAGCTTAGTGGGAGAAATAATTAGCATAATCTCCACAATGTATGCTTTTTTCTTGATTTTCCTCTTAACTACAAAATTTCCATTGAATGTGCAAAAGTATTTGGAATACTGATTCATTTCCCTCTTCTTAACCTATTATCTTGGGATTTCATTTTCCCTTGTGTTTTTCGAATAAACTTTCAAGCTTCCTTTAACCATTTTACTAGGTAAATTTGTATTTACTACGAGAGACCTTTCAAATTTCTTTTAACGGTTTCTTGAAATCTTCAAGACCTTTTTAAATTCCCTCATTTTTGATCTTCTATATTATATTCTAATCCTGGAAATTACGTGGTGTCTCTTGAAGATTCTCAAGCTTAGCCATATATGCCCGAATTTATCTAATATATTATTCCCATCGAGTATAGGTCAAAGAGTTATCATATGAAATGCTTCTCCATTTCAGTTTCCTTAATGATGTCATTGTAGGGAAACATCCACATTTATGATCACTCCTCCATTTTTACACATGATGACCCTTAACAGTGCTTGAGAATCAGATCGCCTTGCCTACAATGCATTTGATTCTTCCACATGAGAGCACCCTCAGGATGACTTTGAATCTCCTTACAAAAAAATTGCTTTATCGAGGAGCCATTCGTGAATACAACCAGATTTTTAAAATATACAACAGTGTAAAGCGCTCCTTCAAAGACACTATCATATTTGGTCTCAATATTAGCTCGGTCTCCCTCATAGCTCATTTTAAAGACTTGGAAGCCGAGGGTTCACTTTATACTCCATAGTTAGAATTCCTTGGAAATCAATTACTTAATGTTCTCATGCCCACACCCTTAACTATGCAAGAATTCGATCTAGAGTAATTCCATAATCTCATAGTTTATCAATGCCTATTGATAATTTTTCAGCTTTTTCTGTGATCATTAAAACACACATGATTTGAAGATTTTTGAAACTTATTAAAAATGTCTTAAGTGATCAAGCATTCTATTCAACACAAGCTATAGGATCATTGGCAACCAATGGTGGGATGCGACTAAATTTGGTTCTACTTCACTGGCACAATGTATGGCACCACCCCACTTATTTCTCTTGTGATATGGGATCTAAACCAAGATAACAAGTCTTCTAGAGTCATTCACCACAATTGTTCCACAAAATTTTGAATACCACAACATTCTCCATAAAGACCCATGCATGTCTTGGGCTAATATACCATTGTTATAATCAAACATTTTGTCATTCATCCTTAAAAATGTCACATCCTCCAAGGACGTGTGAAGTATCAAGAATCGATACTTATGACTTCCTTTCTTGGGCTTCACCAACAATTGAGTGAATTTTTCTTCTGCCGATTATGAGTTACCACTTCAAGTGCCGCTATAACTGTCATGCCGCTCTAACCAAGGAATAATAGATCCACCAAATCTCTCTGCAATTGAAACATCATCCACAATTTATTTGAAGTATTCTGGAAAAATAATTCTAATACCTTATCTATGCATCACCAAGCTGAAAGGATGCTAGCAACAATTGAGGGTTAATGTTTTTCATCCAATAGTTGCATTTGAATCAAAGCTAAAGCCTTTACAAGGGATCCATTTTGTATATTATTTTAATCATTGCATGTAGTGGTGCATCTCTTCATATAGTTCATGTGCTTCAAATAATTCCACTATGAGTAGCAGGAGCATATCGAGTGAAAACTTTTAACATTCTCGGAAAATATACTAGCACGTCTAGCTGTCGGGACTTTTCAAAACCTTTGAACCTTGTAATCAGGAAATTTGGAAGTTATGAAACTCTTAAACCTTGAGAAAATGAAGATTTGGGCCATAGGAACATTTAAGAACCTTAGAACTCATTTCGAGGTTGGGAAAACTTTATAATCCGGGACAATAGAAAATCTTTATAGTATATTTTAGTTTTAATACATTATATCTGAAGTTTCTTAAAGTTAAATGCACGATTTTTAACTTTTCAAATTCCAAAAATTAATTTTCTCTAATTTGATTGGCTAAAAAAATTTGAGCGATAAGGGTGGATTTTCAAGAATGCTAACTACAATTTTTTTTATCGCAACATTTTTCAGCCACAAAACTATAATAAAAGAAAGTATTTAACTAATTTTTCAAAAAAAAAAATGAACTTTTTAAAAGCTTTTCTGTTAGCAACATTTTCACAAACGGTTTTTGAGCATTTTTTAGTTATTTTTCCACCTATTTGAAGAATAAGAACCACCCCTAAAAAATTAAAATCTTAAAATTTTTGAAAATTTTGTTGGTTAAGTTTCTCAAAATTACAGTAATTGATAATTGAATAATTTTAATTTGCATTTTAATTTTCTCATATGTTGTTTAGTATTTTATTTTGAGGATATTTTATAAGTGATTCAATGATGTATGTCATTGAATGTAATCAAGTCTTCCAGTGAATATTTTATAGAACATAGTTATTTTAAGATCTTTAAATATAAATTTAAACAATTTTAAGATAGAAAGATTAATTAAATAGAAAAAAATAAAAAACAATATTTCTACAAGTTATGAAAATAAGCTGAAATGTATTTAATAAAAAATTATATATCATTTTCTTCAATAATGAAATAGGGAGTATGATTTATATGTATTTTTAACTCAAATAACATAAATGATAAATTGAAGTGGGAAAAATTTAAATATTATTTTTATAGTTTGAAGATCAAGATTTATAGCGTGAGATTCATCTAATATTTATATAAAAAATGAATATAAAAATATAGTAAAAAAATAGACATAATGAATGGGGAAGTATAGGTATATGTGCACACATGAATAAGATAAGATCTAATAAATAGAAAAAAGGTACCTAAAAATAAATTATATTTTAATTTTAATACATTATATTTGAAGTTTCTTAAAGTTAAATGCACAATTTTTAACTTTTCAAATTCCAAAAACTATTTTTCTCTAATTTGATTGGATAAAAAAATTTGAGTGATAAAGATGGATTTTCAAGAATGCTAACTTTGTTGCCATGATCCATTTATTAAGTGTTTATAAGATTGTTGTGCACTTATTTTTCAACCTATTTGAAGAATAAGAACCACGCCTAAAAAAATAAAATCTTAAAATTTGTGAAAATTTTGTTGGTTAAGTTACTCAAAATTATAGTAGTTGATTATTGAATAATTTTATGTTGCATTTTAATTTTCTCATATGTTGTTTAGTATTTTATTTTGAGGATACTTTATAAGTGATTCAATGACATATGCCATTTAATGTAATCAAGTCTTCAAGTGAATATTTTATTAAAAATATTTATTTTTAGATCTTTAAATATAAATTTAAAAAAAATTAAGATAGAAAGATTAATTAAACAGAAAAAAAATAAAAAATAATATTTCTACAAATTATGAAAATAAGCTTAAATGTATTTAATGAAAAGTTATATATCATTTTTTTCAATAATGAAATAGGGAGTATGATTTATATATATTTTTAACTCACATAACATAAATGATAAATTGAAGTGGGCAACATTTAAATATTATTTTTATATTTTGAAGATCAAGATTTATAGTGTGAGATTCATCTAATATTTATATAAAAAATTAATATAAAAATATAGTAAAAAAATAGACATAATGAATGGGGAAGTTTAGGTATATGTGCACACATGAATAAGATAAGATCTAATAAATAAAAAAAGGGTACCTAAAAATAAAGTGAGAAAAAAGATGAACCCAAATTTAGATAAAGAGAGATAATAAAATTATATTATAAATTTAAACATATTAAATAATTATTTTTAAATGTTTTAAAACTCATGATTATATATTAAGGTTAGAGTTATAATTAAAAAATTTAGAGATATAACTGAAATAATTAATATTATAATCTTAATTTTATAATTATTAATAATATTATAATTTTAACCCTAATTCTTCTTACTATAATGCAAGAATCATTAGAATTATGATTACAGTCAAGGTTATGGTGAAGGTTAAGGTTATAACTAGAATTATGGTAAGAAGTGGAACTAGAATTGCAATTATAACTATAATTAGTGTTAGGGGTAAAGTTATGTTTACAATTTAATTAGGGTAAAGTTGTTATGTGAGCATTATTTTCACAAAAAAAAATTAGAATTTTTTTAGGCAACTTTGTTTCCATGATCCATTTATTAAGTGTGTATAAGATTGTTGTGCAGTTATTTTCCACCTATTAGCGTGGTCCCGGTGATCAGCCTGGTATGGCCAGATCTTTACTTTGTTTACCATTCCCAACATATTTTGAAATCTTTCTTTTTTATGAGTTCTTTGGAGTCTTGGACATTAATTGGAATTATTTTTCTTTCTAGTAAGCGAAGTTCCTAATTACAATATCATTGGTAGCTATGGTAGAGCATTCCAATAGTATATGGGAAGCACTAGGGAAGTTTTAGTCTATGCAAGAAAATTTGGCATGGTAGGAGAGGTCGATAAGAGTCTTATGTACATAAATGTGGCTTTCCCGCCATTCTTTTAAGCGTTAACTGATATACGCAGTTGAGTATAACTAACACATACTTTTAAAATGGAATATGATAAAAAAAAATTGGAACCTAGGATCTTCTACTTCTAAGAATACAACTTATAAGGTATTTATCTTAAAAATGCAATAAGTGCATCCTATACACACAGAAGGTCCTAGGATTCCATTAAAAGAAAATTGAAGTACACCTGAGAGGTCTTCGGTTTGAATTCCTTTTTAAAATTTTAAAATTTTAAAGTGTTCCAAAGTTTTGTGAGAGGTCTTCAGTTCAAATTATTTTTTAAAATTTTAATGTGTTCCAAAGTTTAGTGTTCTTGTTTTCTTTGTAACTTGTGTCTTTTCAAAACTTGTTTGAACTAGACAGGTAAAAAAACAGCTTAAGGGACACCAAAATAAAATTGCAGGCTTAGCGTTTTCACATTCATTGAATGTGTTGGTATCCTCTGGGGTGGATGCCAAGGTATGCCTTTTTTTTTTAGATCAATTTCCATCCCATTTTGTATATTCCTATTCTTATAGATTCTTATTAATAAATGTTTGGCCAACATTTTGGCAGCTATGTGTCTAGAGCACAAATAGATGGGAGAAGCAAAAATCAAAATTTATACAAGTACAGCCAAGAAGATCATCACCACCTGTTTGGGATACAAGAGTACAATTCCATAATGATCAAGTTCACTTGTTGGTTGTTCACGAGAGCCAACTTTCTATATATGATGATTCTAAGTTGGATCGTTTGCATTATGTAAGACCTTCTCAGTAGTTGGGAATTCAAATTTAGCAAGTGATTATGATGTTAGCTACCTTTTGTATATGACCGTATGACTGATATCACATTTTATTGCACTGCAGTGGATACCTCATGACCCTCTATGTGCTCCCATTTCAAGTGCAATATATTCATGTGACAACTTCCTAGTATTTGCAAGCTTCTATGATGGTGCAGTAGGAGTATTTAATGCAGAGAGATTGAGGCCACGTTGTCGTATTGCACCTTCCGCACATTTATCTTCAGGCATGAATAGGTAAGTTGGCTCAAGGAGGAAAAAATAAGTGATGTAGGGAATCAAGCATTTTATGATTTAATGTATTCTTGACTATTTGTGCAATGTCTATCCTACAGTAATTGCATCACATCCATCTGAACCAAATCAATTTTCTCTTGGAATGATTGATGGAGGAGTTCATGTTGTTGAACCTTCAGAATCCGAAGGGAAGTGGGGTGTGGGACCTCCTCCAGATAATGGTACTGTTGGATTAAATCCTACATTAAGCAATCAAGGTAGTTCATTGTATTAGAACACACAATAAATGGTGCCTTCCTCTACTTTTCTATGTTTACCACTTGCCTATTTGTGACTCCACTATCGATATCAATAGTCTCTTGGCATCACCATGCCTATGGTGTAGTTCCATTTTTTGGAGGCAGTTTCTGTCAAAATTGTAATTTTACCAGTTGTTAAGTAGTTGAGATAGAGCCAAACTAACTATAAATCTCATGTAAATGTTATGTAAATGAGTTGTTAAGTAGACTGGTTAATCCTATTAATTTGAGGTTGTGTAAAAATTGAAATTCATCCATAGGAGAGAAACTATGCATGTTTTGTTCTGAGGGTTTCTACATATTCATTTACAGAAATCCATTTTCTTTGTACCATGAGTCTTTGTCATAGTCATCTATAGAAAAATGTTTTAGATAGAAGCTATGTTTGTCTACTAAATGAGTATAATATTTTCCCAACTGAATCACAATTTTTGAGATGAAGTTCAAATTGCCTGGTGGATTACAGAAGTTCAAAATATTTAGTAGTGAAATTAAATTTTTTAGCATCAGTACAATAGTTTGTTTTGAATTTCATGACTGTTTTACATGTGCACAAAGATTAAATTTGAATATAGATACTTAACATTTTAATTGGCATGCATTATGGTGTTGATTTTTTGTATGCAAATAAGTTATTTGTTTTTAATGTAATATTCTGAAACGTAGTGTTGGAATCTCATTTTGGGCTTTAGATAAACTGGAAAATAGAGTAAATTTCATGTTACTTATCATTTATGATATTGCTTGCTAGAATTTAAACATATTTCTTGTTGGAATTTAAACTGGAAAACAGAGTAAATTTCATGTTACTTATCATTTGTGATATTGCTTGCTAGAATTTAAACATAATTCCTTGAGTTTGAACAGTGCACAAAGGATTTTTTTCAAATCAATTATTATTGTTTTTGCTTCAAGCAAACTAAAAAGGAAATTTCATGACATATAGAATGATTTATAACAATAACTATTATTTATTTATTTGTTTTATCAACATTGTTGCTAAAAATTATCAAATACAACTAATTAAAATATAACAATTATATCACTTTTTGGTAGGAACTTTTTGGCAGCTCTTCTTTTAAAAACCACCAGACTTCATAAGTTTTTCCCATGAACCAAAAATAAAGTTGTCCTCAAAATAATTTACCTTTCCCATGTGAAACTCCAATTTAACTCTACAGACAAACTTGGGACCTCAAGAAATAATTTTTGATAACTTCCTCATAAAATATTTGTTTTACATGAAATTTGGATAGCACAAAGATTAAGCACCGCAGAGCAAAACCTACAAACCTTTTAATCTCCAGCCACTAGAAAATCCAATTTTCGGCTTGTATGTGAATCATCGATGAGAAAAAGTAAAGCTAAAAATATTGCAAAGAATGAGGCATCTAAGCATGAAAACTTGGTAGATTGGGTGGAGTAGGGATATAATCATTCCTATAAGAGTATTTCCTATCAGCTTCAATAGATTTCCAAAAAAAAAAAAAATTTGATTTGGCAGGCTCAAGGTTGTGTAAAGGGATATACTAAAAATTTGAAATTTGTCGAGTACAAATTTGGGGTAACAAAATCCACCATCCATGAAGTATTTGTTATATCCTAAATTCATGTGTGATTATCCTATTAGTGCTAGTATTACATTTAATATTTTATTAGGAAATCCACATTCATAGTGCAAGAGGAAGAAAAAAATTGCATAAAAAGTTTTGTCAAAATTGATAATATACAAAAATTCAAGGATAAGCAACTGATTAATTTTTTTTTATTCTATAATGAAATAATGTAGTTTGTGATGGATAACTGACTCCAAGTATGTCTAGGCAACCTGAAAGTCCACACAACAAGAAAAACCTAATGTGAAAACTATCTAGAAACCCAAAAATGCTTCCATTATATAGTTACTTAACTTAAATAAATTAATATAAATCCTTTTGGATAATCATGAAGGATCTATTTCAAAATATTATCCTAGTGAGCTTGTTTAATTTATGAAACATAGAACCCTTAGTCAAGAATGAACCAAATCATGCATGACACAAATAAAGTAATACTATAAATAACATTGTATTAAGGGACACATCACAAAAATATACATGAAGCTAAATAAGTATACTCAAAATCTCATTAATCAACATGAGATTTAAGTAGAAGTAAATGCATCCTTCTTGACCAATGAGAAACTAGAAATGTATTGAAATTCCATTTGAAAACATGATTAAAGGTATTAATCATTGTTTAAGCAAGGTTGTGTTCTCAAGTTTGTAAACCTTAAATTTCATATTAGGATGAGATTTGTCTCTATTTTGCAATGGACATGTATTAGAATACCATTAATAACTAATTTGAGATAGCATACGTTTATTTCCAATTAGTCAAAATTTTACTTAATTGATGCCCTAGGTTATCCTTTATGTGCTAACCATGTATCTTGAGTTTCAAAAAATCCCAAGAATCCTTTTTGTGGAGTGTGTTCTAAGTCATTTCCTTAATTATTAGAAAGTCATCATACTTTCATAGTTTAGAGGTTTTCCATATTGGTATAACATCCAAACCATAACCCCCTTCCCCTTTATATTTATTAAGTCATTGGACTTTATCCTCTCAACATATCTTTCCACTTGATCTCAACATGTTGATACTAATACTGTTAGTGTGAATAATTAATCTATTTAATATACTGAAGTATGCTTAGGTTGATGAGGTTAGAGAACCTTTTGTCTAACTGAATGTCCAACCTTTTAGACCTCTAGAGGTTACCAAATTATTTGTTAAACCTCATGCACATAACTTTTGAGATTGGAGGGGAAATTTCAAGTATGGAGGGTGCAAATTTTTCATTGGGTAGGATACTCATCCATCACACACGCCATGCCAATCCTCATAGTAGGGCATCAATACTAGCATGAATACTAGCAGGATGCAATCAATGGGAGGTTTTTTCTATTTTACAAGGCTCTTTAAATCAGCCTCTTCAAAATCTAGCTGAGGCATTGTAAATTAGTAGCTAAGGTGACGTCAAAATATACAAGCCATTTCCCTATACTTGGTTAGAGTCTAACATTTTGCAATCTTTTAATCTAAAATGGGCCTCAAAGGAGGGTAGATAGTAGTCAAACAAGGATAGAGTCATTCTTTATGGCACCCATTGATGGGTGGTTGAAGTGTTAACATAGAGAAAGACACACACTATTCTCAATCTATGGTTGTCTCCATAATGCTAGGTCTTGTAGGATCTGGTGTGGTACACAAGGAAGGAGATTGAAAGATTTTTTTTTGCATAGCTTGAAAAACAAATGCCCAACATTTCTACAAACATTTTAATCACCACACTTATTTCAAATACCAATGATGGTGTTACAAATTTTTATTGCCAAGGGTTTCATTCTAGCTTTTCTCATGGGTTTTATGCTTGGAAATCATGGCTTGTAGGTAGTAAATCATTGCCACTCATTTTAGTTCAATAGCGTTAAAGTTTTTTGTGGATATTTTTTTAAATTTATCTCCACAACTACCAACTCCCTTTTTTAGCACAACAAATTGTAGATCTACCAAGTGATCCAGTTCACCATGTTTGTTGCCTCAATGGCCTTAATCGTCCCTGATCTTGCTTCAAATGTGTGTTTTTCCTTTTATTTATTTACCATACTAAAAAGGAATGTAAATTTTTAAGAACATGTAGAAGAATTTTGAACGCTTATCACCACCTAAGGTATTGCAAACTCCACCTCTCTAATTGGCTATATAACTAGCTTTTTTTAGATTTTCTAATGATGATGAACCATGCAATATTTTATTTCATCATTGAATTATGGAGGCTACTGTTAAAAGTAAGTGGCAAGCAACTGACTAGTTTGATAAGATTTTAATGTCTCTATATTTTAAAATCAGAGCTTCCTCTCCTCCCCAGTCTATTTGGAAAGCTTGGCAACAAGTATGTCACTTCTTGACTTGGAATAATGCTTCCCTACAACATGGTTTTAGTTTTGCCTTAGCTTCACTCTAGTGGAATATAGTTATTAATTATCATAATCAACCACTTTATATTATATTCCCAAGGAATGCTTATTACTTGTTTAAAAAGGGAATTCACAATTTCAAAGATATTTGGGATTTTAATTCCTTTGATTGGGCCTCTTGGAAATATCTCAAGGAACATTGTGGGTAGAGTGATTAATATAAACAATTTATGATCTTTGTGCAGTCTTTAGTCCCTATTGATCTCTCTATGAAGCTTTCACTCCCAAGGAATGCAACTTTTCCAAGGATTGGAAACGGCTATCTATCAATCCATTTAGTTATTTTCCTTTGAAGAAGGTGTATTGTCATATCCATCCTATATGTCCTCTTATTCCTTGTCTTGACAAGAAGTTGAAATGCAGATTTAATGCCACATTTTGGAGCCAATTGAGTGCTCAAATATGGAAATCAAAAGCTGATTTTGACACACAATTATTGTTTTCAAAAAGATTGCATTGCAAGCTATCGGTTGGAGATAGATTGAGATGTATAAAAGTTCAACAAACTAATTTCCCTTATTGCTTATGTATTCAAAATATGAAGCATATATTTTGGGACTTGACTTATGTTAAGAAACAATGGATAGCTCTTTTTTTTTAAAAAAATTCTCTTTCCTGAACTACCAAAAATGAACCAGGGAACTTGAGGATTCACCAATGAGCCTCCAATGTTTTCCACCTAGAAGCTAGCTAGTGGGAAATGAACTCTCTTTAACACCTTTTCATTCCAGGGTTCATTCAAAGGGGGATTTGAGGGTTTTTGAAGTGTGTGTAGATGTGTCTATCTAAGTGCAATAAACTAAAAATAGAAACTAATTATGAATGTAAAACATAGGAATTGTAACTATGTTGGAAAACACATTGAGATATGCAAAATAACCTAGGAATCATAAACAAGCAGCTACATAAATGAAAATAAAATAAAAAATGTGTGCTTGGAGGTTGAAAGGGGATGGCTTGAAGGTCTGGAATCTTGGAAAAAATATTGCAAAAGCTGAGGACACTTACCCCATTCTGGGTGACCTAGTCCTTCTATCAAGAAAATCTGCCGGGACCCATTTCTGCTAAAAGGGTACTCATATCTATAGAAAACCCTAAAATGCATGTGTGGTGGGACTAGGTTGCCACTAATGGTGACCTATTCCCTTTCATCCTTCTAAGATGTTTGAAAGTGGAATCTAGAGGTCTTGGTCTACACTTTCTGCTTCTTGAGGTACCCGAATCTGAAACTGTGATTCTCAGCCTGTAAGAGACTTTTAATGGATGTTTTTCCCTAGGAAACAAGGAGGTTCCTCCAACAAGTCCTCAATCCACTCTTAAATGACTTCCAAACTTGCAAAGTACCTAAATCTGCAAACACACACAAAGAAGGAAGAAGAAATGTTGATTATTAGAGTATAGGGGTTTGACTTGCTCAAACCCCTTTGTAGATAATTAAATCAAATGATGAAACAAAGTAAGAAATCATGAAATTTCAAGTAATGGACTTAATACCTTATCATGATGAATGATCTTGAGTTGCAGCAATGGTTCAACCCTTGAGTGCTTCAATAAGATGTCTTGTCGACCTAGAATGTGAAACCCTAGCTTGGTTGAGAAGAGTGCTGGATGAGAGGGTGAGAGGAGAAAATGAGTCGTTGATAATGAGAAATTAGGGTTTTTAAGTTTATTTATACAAAGTATGCCCTAATTTTCTATAAATAACACCATACAAGCCGACCTTAGGGTTTTAGAGACAAAGTCCTGAAAGAATATTAAGTTTATTCTGGAATTTATGCCACATGGGACTTGGTCGCCCAAGGTGGTGACCTAGTCCACCTAGGAATTTTTCATTTCTTATTGGGATTGTCTCATGAGAACTCACTACGATGGGAGTTATATGTGTATTAAGGGGTCATTAAAGGGTTGATTTAGTTGTGAAAAGCCTGGGAAAGGATGAATTTATTTTACAACACTTTGGCACAAGGCTTGGAAATGGGTAAAAAGTGGTTAAAAAGGGTCCAAAATCCATAGGAAAAGGTCCAAACGAGCGAAAAGTGTCAACGCCTAAATTTTTTGGTGACACATTTCCATCATGAATTAAACTAGAAAGAGGCTATCTTAGGTTTGGGTATACATAATAATATTATTTTTTATTCTATTAGACATGTTGTTTTAAGTTATATTTCAAAATCTAGATGATCATCTATGCTCTCTAACAAATATTTTTATGCAACTCCAAATTTAAGGCTTTAATATAACATCCTTCTTTAGGTGGCATTTTTTGTTTTCATAGCAACATTTTTTATGCAAGAAGAATTCCGAAAACATGTTTCAGCTTTAGAAAATTAAAGACCATGTCTTGCAATTATAGTCTGATTACAAGTTTTGGCATTATAACATTGTATAGTTTATGAAATGATTGCTCCATTCAGCTTTCCTTTTGCTGATTTTGTACTTATGATTTGTTAATTTTTATTTATTTTAGCTATGTGTAGGTAGCTTTTATTCGTTGTAATTTACTTTGATTCAATATAGAAAAAACTTTTGTTTATAATTAAAACTCTTTTTTATTGTATCAGTTAATTGTAGGCTAATTGTTAGAATTTTTTGTAACTGTAAGTATTCTTTCTTACCGCAACATTTGGTACTGACCGTTGATGGCCAAAATTAAACCATCGGGTATCATTGAATACTTGTAAAAGGGAGGGGTTTTTTTTCATAGTTAAAAATTTGTAAAAGAAATGTGATTTTTCTTCTATAATGAATGTAGCAAAGGGAAACTAAAAGGGCGAGGAACAGTTTTTTTCTTAGTTAAAATTTTTAAAAGAGCAGTCAATTTTCTCTTTTGTAATGAATTAGGAAAAAGTGGGGGTCATCATAATGGGGGTTGTAATCATTTTTTTATCATTTTTTTTAATTCTCTAAGGCATATATGCTTCTTTATCTACATCATGTCATAAAATTTTAAGAAATTGTAACAACAAAGAGGCTTGTAAATGCACTCATATAAAGTGCTGCAAAATTGAAAGTGTGAAGGGAATTTGGGAAATTATTGTACTTGCACTAAATTATAAAGTGTAATGTGGGGTTGTATCATCACAAAATGGATTCTTTTGATTCTCACCTCATGTGAGTGAGACATAGAGCACACCTTGTGAATCTCTACATTCCATAAATTGTCTCTATCTCAGTTGTTTTGCTTATATTCTCTTAGAATTAGGGTTAGACTATGATGTGTTATGTTAATAGTTATTTCAATGTAGGGAAGGAACCTTCTTTTTAGAATACCTCCTGAACCTTCTATCTTTATCTCTCATATGGGGGATTGTTTCAATGGATTACATTTTTGAGATTCTAGTACTCATAATCACAATACTCTATGTATTTTTGACTTCACAAATTGTTATTGAATTAGTGTACATGGTTGATTAGTGCTCCAATAACCACTTATGTAGTGTTTTATATCTCTCATCTTGATCCACATATCTTGAAGATTCATGGATTCCAGCAAAAACCAGTTCATCATTGGCATACTTTACAACTTCAACATACTTTAGGAGTTCTTCATCATTATGTTCCTATCATCAAGAGACATCTTCTTAAAAGGTACTAAGTCCTAATTGTATTTTTTGGAGAGAATTTTTGTTCCCATTAGGTTTTCTCCCTTTTCTTCATTTGCAAGAAAATGCATTGTACATGGTTACCTAACATGTGGCCTCTAGCTACGACCCATTTCTATCTATTTTCACTTTTTAGATCTCCCCAAGTATGAGTTAGGATGGGGTGTTAGGGTGAATAATTAATCTATTCACTATACTTAAGTGTGCCTAGGTTGATGAGGTGATACAACATCTTGTCTAACTGAATGTGCAACCTTTTAGATCTCTAGAGGTTACCAAGTTATTTGATAAACCTCATTCACATAACTTTTGAGGTTAGATGTGGGCTATGATTGTTACGATGACCTTTTGACAATTAAGAGTGAGTCTGCTTGAACATACATTTAAGGTTTTAATATCTATGTGTTTGACAACTGTTTTCAAAAAACCTTCAACAAACTGAACATCAAAAATCTAGGTCAAAAAACTTGTCAAAACGGCAAAACAGTGTTCGAGTTTCTAAAAAAATTGACCTCTGCAACACAATTACTTTGATAAACCGCAAGCATCACCTTGTATGTCGCATTCACTCTGATGAGCTGCAATTGAAACATACTGAGTCGCATTTGTGAGTGTCCCGCCACATTTTCTATATTGAGTCGCATTTGCAAGTCCTAAAACCGCAATCGATTGTCTGCCACGCATTGGCCTCATCAAACAACACATTCGTCATACCGCACCACATTTGCAATCTGAAACAATGCATTTTCAAATCTGTAAAACAAGTCAAAATCCTGTAACGCATCTACTTTAGTGCACCGCATTTGAGACCTTAAACGACACATTTTCCTGTCAATTGGGAAAACATTAATTCTATCAGAAACCAGAGGCCAAAAATTTTCAAACATTTTTTTTTCCCTAGCATCTTTTCCAAGAAGGCTCTATCTAAAACCAGCAAAGCACTCATCCAAATCATCCATCTTTTCATTTTAGTCTTCATCTAGCTTGCAATCCGTCATCCTCATCTTCATAGGAAAAGTCTTAAGTCCTCAAATTTACACCTTTGGGATAGGCAACTTTCCTTCCTTTGTCAAACCATTTGTCTCAAAAATACATTGTCATTGGACCAAGTCAAAACAAATTGATCCTAAGTCATTGTCCTTATGGTGAGCTATTTCCAACTCATAAGTCTAGTGTGGAAGTCTCACCTTGTCATTTTATCATCTTTTACTACAAATCAGTCCTTTGACAATCCAATCGAGACATTTGGCTAGACTTTGAGTGGTTAGAAAACCTTTCCTCAAAATCATTCGACATAAGGCATCCCCTTTTATCACTTTGCATTGTCCCTTTGCATAGTCTTAGTCTCATTTCATCCACCATCATGTCTTCAAGTCATGATGACATGCTTGCTAGTCAAATTGAATGCAAATTCAATAGTAAGAGTCAAGTACAACTTGCTAGGGACTTCAAAATGCTATACCTACAATGCAAGTCCAAACGCACCTCACCCTCTAGTCCTCTGTCCATCCATCCCTCTTACCAACAGTCCAATAGCCCTGGTCCTCTATCCATCTACTATCAATGGTCTCCTAACACCATCCATGGCACTGAGTCACAACAAACTTCCATTAGTCATACCCACCCTAACTTTGACAAGGGAAACCAACCCTCCATTAATCCATTCCAAGCCTCCACATCATATCTTAGTCCTTCATCTTATCTTAGTCTTTCATCCACGTCATATCAAAATCTTCCATTCATGTCATATCCTAGTCCTTCATCTTATCTTAGTCGTTCATCCACGTCATATCAAAATCTTCCATTCATTTCATATCCTAGTTCTTCATCATATGGTAGTCCTCCATCCACGTCATATCAGAATCTTCCATTCATGTCATATCCTAGTCTGTTATCATCTTCTAGTCCTCCATCCATGTCATATCAAAATCTTCCATTCGTGTCATATCCTTGTTCATCGTCATCTTCTAGTCCTCCATTCATGACAACTCCTTGTCATGCATCCATGTCATATTCTAGTCCAGCATGCACCAATCCATTTCAAGACTATCCATTTTGTCATGAAAACAGATCTAGTCATGGTCTCCAAAGTCCCATCCCATCTGCTAAACTTGAGGATACATGTCAAGAGGCAAATCCAAAGCACAACATTATAACATCACCGTCATGTCAAGATCAAAGTAGTCCATTTCATGACTCCATCTTTGCGTCCATTCAAGAAGTCCTCCTAGACAATAATGGCATACCAAATACACCTATCTTTGGTCAAGAGTCCATCCAAAACCATGTCATTCAAGAGGAACCTATCTTCTTTCAAGACACTACTTCCAATCATGACATTCAAAATGCACCCATCTTTGATCAAGACACTATCTTTGATCAAGAAGTCCAAAATGATCCACTCCTAGACCTCTATTCCATTCACAATGAAATGCTTGAAGATGATTCCATTCAAACTTCAAGTAATGACACTCCCAAAAGTGAGACACTTTCCTCCATGGGACACATAGATGATCTACCACTAGAAAAAGAATATTCTAGCAAGGACATATTTGAAAATGATCAAGCTATAGCATAATTCAATGGGATCTCGACAATGACCATGAAGACGGTTTTGACATAGACTTGGAAGCACCAATAGAATCATCGGAATCGGACTTGTCAGAAAATCAGACTGAATATATTAATCAAAAAGCTGTCTAAAATGTCAGTAAAGCTACAACATCCTATCAATTAGGATCATCTAAGTTTTTTAGAGTAGGCTTTCTTACAGAGGAGAATATTTCAAGCATTAATCTCCCCAATAATGATGGGTTAGCATCTTGCTTCCAAAGTAACAAGTATCCTATCGCCAACAAAAAATTTTAGAACATGCATTATCAGGGAAAAGGATTAGGCCTACACGAGCAAGGAATCTTGGAACCTGTACAAGTCCAAGCACATCACAAACATCAAGGTCTTGGCTATTCATCAGTCGAAAAATCAAACAATGTTAGTGGTCCCTCCTCAATACTAGGGGCAACTTTATCTAATACAAATGTCAAAATGGATATCATGAGTAGTCCTTGTCATAAGATTGTTGCCAACACCCGTTCCCTCCACACCCCAAACCATCATTCCATCATGAATAAACCTTCCATTTGGAACCAACAAAAGTCTTACAAAATACAAAATCAAACGTCAAATGCCATCAAAGCAGACAAAAATTCAAGTGGAAAAATGAAGCTAAAATGGATCCCAAAACAAAATGGATCAAGTCAAGAATCAGGCAAAGAAAAGATGCAAAATTCAAAAGTCAATCAACATGTGGAGCCACAGAAAAAGAGGACTCCCACATACAATACATGTCCACCTCAATCAAAATGGACATCAAGAAAGACATATAAAAGTGTTGGTTCCAAACAACATCCTAACCCAACACCCAAAGTTTGGAGAATAAAAGCATCTACATCCAAACATCCAACCAACCCATCCACATCTACATCATCCATCATAATCCTACATCATCCTTAAAGTCCAAACATCCCATGTTACAAATCCATCACATTTTGGCAGCAACTCTTTACCACAAGGACTCTCATGGCACTTTATCGCAATGTGTGTATTCTGATAAGGCTAACTCTAGTATCAACAAAGATCACAATGAAATCAATCAGGTGTATGCAAGCACTATCATATTGACAAGGCAACTACTTCAAAAAGGTCATTATTGGCATGTCATGGCACCAATATCTACATCGGCATCATCAAAGGCTTCAACACAGTCAGTGGTCATATAAAGCATCAAGGCTATTCCAGCAAAAAATGTGAAAATACAAAAAAAATTGGAAAAATAGATAGTCCCTTGATGAAAACCTGGCAAACAGGTGTCTTGGTGACACCAAAAAAATCAAAAAATATGAAAAAAATAGTAAAGAGAAAAATTTCGTCCAATGGTCAAAACCTGGCAAACAGGCACTTTGGATAAGTACCATGATGAAAACCTGGCAAACAGGCATCATGTGTAGAATAAATCATCTATGTAGACCATTTTACTTGGGGGCAAGTTGTCTCGTCTCCCATTCCCTTCACATGACATTTTTTGACATTTCCATCCACCCATCTAAACCTTATCGTGTCCATCCATTGTCCCACCTATTTTGATCTTGACAAAGACTGGGGCAAAAACACAAATCATGCTTTGGAAAACTTTTTGACATGTCTATCTTCAGATCATACCTTAGTCAAAACATCACATCATTACCTTCATAGCATCCTTTTCGACATCATCCTTGGAGACCATATGATAATTCTCCTAGTCCAAGTCATCAATTGCCTTATACCTATCACCCATCTTGGTTTCCCTTGTCAATGGTTTACAAATCCCTCATCATTCAATCCAAGTCATTTCAAATGCAACAACATGGCAGCCTAGCACATTATCCAAAACATTCCTTGGATTTGTCCCTAGACTTTCTGCAAACTTTAATACTCTTGTCATAACATTGTCATCTTCACGTTGTTTCGAGATGTGTCCTTCCCACGTCAAACAACATTGTCATCCTCACGTTGTTTCAAGATGTGTCCTTCCCACGTCAAACAATGTTGTCATTGTCATTGTCACCTGTCAATCGATATTCAGCTTGACTAGCAGCAAAATCATGGTTGTCCTTGGATTCATGTGCGTCGGCATCATTCACATGCATTTGTCACAACTTTTGTAAAACATCAAAAAGTCATAAAAATTCAAAAAATTCATGAATAAAATCCTAAAAATCGTATGAAGTCCTGAAAAAAAGACCTAAAAATTGAAAAATGTCTTGAGAAAATACAAAAACATCCGAATCATTGTCAAAATCCCAAAAATAGAGTCAAATTCAATAGTATCTTATCAAGTCAGTCATGCCAATCAATCTTTGTCATTTGTCTGAACTACGTTGTCTCTGCACATTTGCTACGTAGGCAAGATTCATCTTTGAATCCCCGAGACATTAGGTCAATCTTTAGGTTTGTCACAATAGAATCATGATTCAAACTTTTGTCTTTTGGACAACGTCATTGGTCATGTTGAACTACGAGGTCTTTGAGTGCATGATGTAGGCAAGGCCATCAATCAAGGAGCCCCCGAGGCCGCACTAGGTTAGTCCATTAGGGTTCATGGTACAATATTTTTACACACGTCAAGTTTTCTTCAAATCACGCAAATCTTCCATCAATCCAGAGAAAGCAATCTATCAACAATCTATTTCATGAGCAATCTTAGTCAATCCAACATATCAACAGTGACATGTAATCAAATTCTATCAAGACAATTAAACCTGGCAAAACTTTGGGGTTCTTCTTCAGAGGTGTCCTTCTGAAGAGAAACTTTCATCAATCCTTTATGCTTTTGGATGTGTCCTTCCTAAGCATTGTCCTCCTCATCTGGCATTTTGATGGATTCTCCTAGCTCTGAGAATTGATCTCCTAAATATCAACGTCATTCAGGATGTGTCCTTCCTGAATTTGATATCTCTCGACAGTTGGCAACCTTGATCTTAAAACACTTGGAAAATACTTGGCACTTATCTTTGGCCTTTTCATCATGTTACTAGTTTTTCAACGAGATCCTAACAATAGGATTTAGAGAAACAACGATGTCTCATGACGTTTGTCTTGTCTTTTGACACTCATGTTACTAGTTTCTCAGTGATGTCTTGACTACGAGATTTAGAAAAACAACGATGTATCATGATGGTGGCGTTATTTTTTGTTCTTTTGGAAATCATGTTGCTAGTTTCTCGAGGATGTCCTGGAAACAGGATTTAGAGAAGCAACAACGTTTCATGGTTTGTCCTTGTCTTTTTCTGCTTGCGGTTGGTTATGACAAAAGGACTGGGGCAATTGCGCTCTTAGTGTGAATCATGATCATTCTTGTTTGTGACTGCTTGTCTTACGTGATGGTGCGATCTTGCACACCTTGATCTATGTCATATCATGGTGTTTGTTGGCCATTACAATAATTTTCCCAATGATGATTAAAAGAGAAATAAATATTAAAGTCCTATGGTAAACATTGAAGGATTTGATCTAGGAACTAACATGCATCTCATATAGGCATTACATTCATATCATCATCTATATCTTTTACTAACACTTTCTTGTTCTGTCGTCTTCTAATCTTCTCAGTCCATTTCAAGAGCACACCCATGTTCTTGGAGCCTGTCTATCCTCCCGAGGGGGCATACTGCTACCTCCTCGTCATTCTTCCTCAACTTATGTTGCACTGGGGCATATTCTAGACTTGTTTTCTTTGCCATAACGCGACAAGCTGCATTATGACAAAGAGGGGCAAATGTAGACACCTAAAAATGACTTAGACCTGCAAGCAATATTTTACCACCTTTCGTCCTAGCATAATTATAACATTTTAATTATGTTCCTAACCCACATTCAACTATTAATTAAATAATTTATGATTATTTAATTAATTCATGATTTCTCATTCTTCATAATTATTAAGTAAATAAATCAATCTTATTTATTTAATAATGTCACTAATTGTCAAAGTCTTCTCTTAATTAAATAAAATCTTATTTATTTAATTAATCTTCATCATTAATGTCCTCCTGATTATTAAATTAATATATTTTAATATATTTATTTAATATGTCACTAATTCCTAATCCCTCTCTTAATTAAATAAATTCATTTATTTATTTAATTAATTAACTACTTCTAAATTAAATAATTATTTTAATTATTTAATTATGGCATGTGACACTTCTATATTTTTAAATAAAACAAATCATTTAAAAATATCTCACATACTTAACTGATTCTTCATTTAGTAATTATTTTCAAAAATCAATTACTAATTACCTCACAAAATCTTCTATTTTGAATTAATTTAATTCAAAAGGGAAATATTCTTCTACAAATCAAGTAATTTCTAAAATTACTGATTTTCTAAAATCTCATCCTCTTGTCTTCTGATTTTTACTAATTTCATCTCCATTGTCACATTTAGTCTTGATTTAATTCATTTAATTAAATCTTATTCACACCTATGGGTATTTTGCCCTAACCCTAATTGAGATTGCCTTATCGAATCTTGACCTTTGATTCTAGGGTATTCCTCAAATCTCTCATCTTGTCCATCCGTTCAAGATTGTATTTTCTATAAAATGGCAATCTTGATCTCATTTTCGGATCCATGATCATTTGTTGAATCATTTTTTATTATAGACATTCTAATTATCTTAGGCTTTTATGATTACTATTTGCATGCTAGGATTAATTTGCTAGTTGCACATTAGTTTTATATTTCTCAAATCCTTCAAAGGCATTTGCTAAGGCTAGGCATTTTAGAGTTTGCTCACAAAGCTGAGGGCATTCATTTTCATAACATCAAGCTTGAGCAGGTACAATGGAAATGAGACATGGAGGAGAGAAATGGGTGAGACTGTTCTAGTCTCATTCCTTTTCTTTCATATTCTTCTTTGCATTCCATTGAGTGATTAATATTATTGCATGCATGTTCTAACCTAGATTTGTCTTGCATGATTTAATATTTAGATCATTACAGGTACCACGATATTTATGCCTACATGCATGACAACATCCTACCACCTGATCTTACTCATAACAAACACAAATCTTTCATTCAATACACTTCCCATTACACAATCATAGGAGATACACTTTATCGTAGAGGGTATGATGGTACTCTACTTTGATATCTAAATGGATTGAAATCCCACATTGCATTAAATGAAGTGCATAGTGGTGTTTGTGGGGCTCATTCTAATGGGATGGGCTTGGCAAAGAAACTTCTCAAAGAAATATATTATTGGCCAACTATGGAGCATGACGCTTGTAAATTGTCAAATGTGTACCATGTCAACATGCTAAACTAATTCATGCACTTGCATAGGATCTACAACTCATCATTGCACCGTGGCCTTTCTCATAATGGGGTTTTTACTTAATCGACAATATTTATCCTCCCTCATCCGATGGCCATACCTTCATAATAACTACCATCGAACATTTCACCAAGTGGGTGGAAGCAGTTCCACTTTCCCAAATTAATGGCATTCAGATTTTCAAATTCATCCTCTACCATATTCTCTATAGATATGGTATCCCTTGTACTATCATTACAAACAAAAACAAGCCTTTCAAAAACTAGTTAATGAGACAGCTTTATCAAACCTAACACATCCAACACCATTGGTCAACTCCCTATTACCCCCAAGGTAATGGACAAGCCGAAGCTAGCAACAAAACCCTCATCAAAATCCTTAGAAAGGTTTTCAATAATATTGGTCGCGATTGGAACCTCCATCTTAATCCTTGCCTTTGGGAATATTACACATCCATCTACATGCCTACGGGTGCCACCCCATATTCACTTGTTTAGGGTGCACATGCCATCTTGCTAATTGAAGTTGAGATATGATCACTTCATATCTCCTAAATAATTTGATCAATGATGAAGATGCTCGTGTTGCATAGCTAAGTCAACTAGAGCTCTTGGACGAGAAATGTATCAAGGCCAAAAATCACCTTTAAGCTTATCAAAATCGAACTAGGAGGAGTTATAATAAGAAGGTTCATTCCCACCTATTCAATTTTGGTGATCTAGTCCTAAAAGAGAATCAACATACCCAACAAGATCGAGAAAATAAAGGAAAATTCTAAGCTAACTGGTTGGGTTGATATTTTGTCACTTCAAAGTATGGTTTTGGGGAATATCAGCTTGCTATACCCTAGGTGGAACCCTTGGAAGAACCCATCAATGAAATCCATCTGAAATAGTTTTATACCTAATTCAGTTGGGTTACCCTATCTAAAAAATACCAAAAGAAGAAAAAATATATAAAATATAAAAAAAATCAAAAAATAGTAAAGAGAAATAATTCATCATATGGTGAAAACCACCTATGATGGCATCTTGGATAATTACGAGTGGTGAAAAAATGACAACAAGAACCACTTGTAGAGGGCTTAATCATTATCTACCTTACATCCTACCTCCTATATGCTTTCACCCATCATATTCCCATATTCTATCCTAACCTCTTATTGCACCTCTCTTCCATCGACCTCCTGCCATTTGTTGCTTGGTGTATTTTGATTGAGCATTGAACTATCAGAGTTTTTATCCAAAATCCTGAGCTTCTATCCAAAATCTTGAGATTTCCATTTCTTGTATATGGTGTCATGTCATCGGTCTCAGGTCCCCGCCTAGAATCCTTCCACAATGTCGGTCATCATATCATCCTTCATCCTTTTTGTCGAACTATGTTGCCTCTGTACTTTCATGTAGGCAAGGCCATATTTGATGAGCCCTCGAGGATTTTGTCCATATGTTTGAATCTGTCTTTATCATCCATTTGGGTCTCCATCGTTCTCTTTCCAATTTTATCCATGGTCACTTGGTATTATTTTATTGAGCTACGAGGGCTTCACACTTTCATGTAGGCAAGGCTAATCTTTGATCAGCACTCGAGCCCCTACGTGTGTCACTATGGTGTGTCTTGGTTTTGTGTCGTGTTGTAAAGTATGTCCTTATCCAGTTGGTTTCTAACAAAAAAATCCATTTGTACTACAAGGTGCAATCCATTTTGAATATCCTGAGTCATGTTGATCAACTAATCTATGGCCTCCATCTTTGATCCTGACAGGATGTATCCTTCCTTAAATCAAACCACATCATTCCCATCCTCCTACTAGTTCTATGGCAAAGGATATTTCAATTTTTTTGTGATTTTCACTTTTTTTATTATGGAAAGGGGATGAGAATCTCATTCCAACAAGCCATGATCTAAAATTGTATGTCTATCTTCAAGAGAACAAAAACAAACAACAAAAATACCTCTAATGCAAAGATAAATCTCCACCATAGCCTCCACTAAAGGAGACGAATGTTTGGAGATCTAGAGGTACAAATTAGAGATGGAAGGCCATAAATAGTAAAACCTATAGATTAGGTCCATTTTAGAGTAGAAATCAATATGGTGAGAGACTTCCTTACCAACAGAGATAACAAGGGTAGTAATAGCACATCACAAAGGACACACAAAGCCCACCCCAACCTTCCTATTCCTCACATCATTCATAAAAGAAGCCAGAATAGGACCATTCACTATAAGATAACCCTCACAAATCCCATCAAATAGGTATTTAGGGGTAATCGTAGCCTCCACCACAAATAATAGAGAAATCTAAGAAACTAGTTATAGGATCTCTGCAAGGGAGTAGGAGTGACTGTCACTCAAATTCATAGCTAGGATTGAAGGGTGGGATGCACATGAGGTGTTCATGTTTCAAAATACTTTTTGTAATTGCACAACCTTTATAACATGAGAATGTTATAATTTCATCAAATCTATATATTCATTGGGTATTGTTAACTCTTGAGATTGGAATTATCTTGGGAATCCAAAAAAGGTTGGACTAACATGTCAACAATGAAAAGCGTAGTTTTTATAATTTATCAAAAGGTGATTAAATCTTGAGCATGCTCTTTATCAGGTTTACATGTCTTTAAATGTTGGGTTGAAACGTCAAATTCTTTCTTACTTTTCTAACCATGTATTTTTTTTTATTTTGAATATGCTAAGGTTTTGATATTTAATTTGTTTTTTATTGTCTTTTTTTCTTGCTGAAAACCTATGTATAGTATTTTTCTTTCATTTTTAATCTATTTATTGAAATTTGAAATAAATCACAATTTTCCATTGGACTAGCCATTTAACATTGACAATTCTACAAATTCGTTCTAGAATTGTAGCATTTCGAAAATTTTCAAAGACTTAAATGAAATCTATAAGAATTTAATTTAGATCTGACTAAGTGAAAAAAAAATAGTAAGTTCAAGAGTTACTTGTTTGGGACACCACCCATAGAAACAATAGAAATCTTTCTGGTGTACAAAATGGCATACAAGCTAATATTTATTTTTAAGGGTTGACTCCTTAACTATATTATGCTAACCTACAACAAAGATAAAATAATAATAATAATAATAAAAGGTGTGTAAACAAAGAATGGGCATTGTTCCACTATTTGATTAAATCTTAGTAGCACACCATATAATAGTAAATAAACCAACATCACACAACACAAGAATTCATTACACAACTCATAACATCTAGAAATGCGATTTAGAACTACTAGAATAAAACAATCATACATTGCATAGTTTCAATAAATAGTTAAGATACATAAAAAATGAAACATCAACTTTTAAAGACACATACATAAGGCTGTCCTAGGACTAGACAAAAAACATAGATAAGATAATATTAGAATCTTTACTATACATGAACAAAAAATAGTTATACTATAATTTTAAAATTTACTTTATCCCTTAAGTCCTTAAGGGATGTATAAAAGAGGAGTGGAGTAGGAAAGAGAGGGATAAAAGAGGCTAAATGAATAACTATAGTAGACATGACATATATTTGAATTTCAAAATATTTAACTTATTAAAGCTACATTTATGTCTTCATATATCACCTCACAATCAAATATTAAAAAAATATTTTTTCTCCAGCATAAACAACTTTATTTTAATTATTCATCACTTGTTCAATGCATAATAAATTTATCACATTTGAAATACTGAAATATTAAAATTAAAGTATTAACATTTAAACACACAATTTTTTCTCTAGAAAAATATTGAACCACTATATTAGTACTATTACTTGCATATATCCACATTTGGAAAAGTATTTTTTAGGAACATTAATTCTTTTTTTAATTTCTATTCCACCTTCTCACAAATTTTCCTCATAGACAAATAAAAGATAATAGTAGACAAATAAAAGATCAAATCAACCAAACAAAATATTAATCATCATGTACATGTATCAAGATATTCCCTCACAATCATCGTGAGGTCGAATGATTACATAGGCTTGGCTAGCGTGGTTGGAGGATGAGTTGGTGAATGGGTGTAATTAAAGATGGAGGGTGGTGAAGGCTATGTATTGGATGTTCGATCGACCTACTTTAATGCGATAGCATGTGGAAGAACAGGGTGGCGTTGGAAAATGTGGTTGATGGGATGTTTTCACCTTGAATGAAGTTTAAAGTACCTTCAGCTCACGACATTGTTCATTCCTCCAAGTGTTTTCGATGGAGACTCCTATCAGGCTACCAATGGGTAGGATATTATGGGTGTTTTATGGGAGAATTCGGTATGGGAGATTGAAATCTATGATAAAGGTTTGGGACGAGTTAATGTTAGGAGTGGTGGAAGCATTGTTGGGAGAAAAATTCTCAAAATATAACTTTTGTTAATGGACCTTTGGTCTACTGGTGAAGTTGAAAGATTCTAAATGAGCCCACCACGGATCATATCTATCAGATTCCAATTCTAATACTTGTCAAAAGAATAATGCCTCAACTATTCCCGAAATCTATCAATGGATCCACCGAAACTAGGCCAAATGAATGGGTTGGGTGGGAATAAGGAGAAGAGTCTGTCATTGGTCCTTCCCGAGATGCAACCTACGAAATAGCTGACTCTTGTGCCACCCGCAGCAACCTACGAAGGATCCAAGAAATCCTCATCGATGCATTCCTATGGACCGCCCTTTTGAATTCGGCTATTGGTGCCGGTTGGATCTTGTGCATTCCTATGGACCGACCTTTTGAATTCGGCTGTACTCCCACCCCAGCTAATGAAAAATGAACACGGGAAATGAAAAATGCACATTCGAGTTTCGAAACAACCACCCACATTATTTTTTCTCCGGGAATTGATTACATATCAATTTATAATATCACAATTAAAGCACGGAATGTCCCCCCTTGTTTGTTAACAGTTGCTTCACCGTAAATCTTACATTTAATTTGGGCTCCTTAAGAAACCCTAAAAAAAATACATTGTATTAAAAACGAAGCAATTGTCAATACACTCCGTCGAGCCATTTTCAGAAATTTTGCAGAGTTTATGCTGGTGTCTTAAGGGAGTGTATCATCCGAAAGAAGTTTATCTGCACATAGTACCCATGGCGAGGTAGGCCAACTTTAATCCCTGCGATGCTTTTTTTTTTAATGTTGTATTGCACAACAGAATTTGCAGGTGACTGCACCTCTTTTTTTAATATCTTGCATCCCACAATAGATTTTGCAGGTGATTGCACCTGTTTTCGTTTTTTTCATTAAATATGTAATGTTTTTACAATTTCTTATGTGATGGGTATTCCCGTAGAGATCTGTATGCATAGCTGATGAAATAAAAACCTAATTTTTTCAATTGCTTACTTCTCATGAATTTTAAATGGTTTGTTCTGATCGGGGAGGAGTTTAATCCTAATACATTGTATTGAAGTAAGAAATCATTTTGATTTACAGTTCGTGAGTGTAAGAAGCTGAGGAAGCTTATGTCTATATGCATTGCATCTGAGCTAGGAGCCCTGTGGATGTTGGTAGTTTTTTTTAGTTTGCTACGTAGAGGGGATGCTGACATTGTAATCTAAATTATTTATATTAAATAAAGAAAATTAAAATAATGAAATAATAGGAGAATAAATCATGAGCAGATCTTATGCAGTAAAATAATGAACGGATCTCACTTCATCAATTTTCCTTTTCTAGTGTCCATTTAAATCTCTAAATATATTCTCCTAATTACATTGATATATTTAGTTGTTTCTATACAAGTGCCTATGCAATAGTATTTTTTAAAGTATTATTTGTATTCTTATAAGCGTCTATTTTTATTTTTAGATTGAACAAAAAAATATAGAAATAGAGACAACAACAACTATAGTAATGGCTACACCACAGTTTACATTTATAATAGTAGCATAAAGTTAAACAAGATTTAAAAAAAAAACAGTTGAATATCAATGCCCAACAAAACATCTAGAAGGGAACAATTAAAATCAATTACAATAGCTTTAAGAGCAGCCATTACAGTGTTGCCAGAACTGTAACAATTATCAGCCAAACAAATCATACAATAGCTACAAGAGCAGCCATAACAATATTGTCAGAACTGTAACAATTATCAACCAAACAAATCATACGGCAATGTAAGACATACAGTCTTGCTACAACAAAAATGAACAAAAATCTTTATATAACACTAACTATACTACTACATCTATGTCTTTATTTGTATTTATTTCTCC
>CM021110.1:308773822-308847619 GCA_007115665.2 Sequoiadendron giganteum
AAAAGATACAATTTGAGGTGGATCTCACGACAAAGAGGTTCAAAATGGATGTATGGATGGTAATGATGATGTAAATGAGATGTTCGGAAGATGCTTAGAATAACAAATCTATATTATTTTAAGCATGTTAAATGATTATGCGGTGCATGTGAGATGGATGAGATGGTATGACGTTGTCCTGATATGATGGTATGATATGATTATGTAAGATGAGAGGATGAATGCAGCATGGATGCAGGATGGATGCATTGTTAGCATGAAAGAAGGTAGAAGAATGAGAGGGATCAACCCTTAAATTCGAGAAGATGAAGAAGTCCAACAAGACAACTTTTTTAGAGATGATGATGAAAGATGATGATGTATTGCTTATCCAGGAATGGGAGAGAGCGTACCTTTCTTTATGTTTGATAACACACGTAGGTGTGATGCATCAAGGTATTAAGAACCAAGATGGCGTTGCACCTAGTGTGATGGACTTTGACTTGACAATCAGATAGGAGTACTCTTGTTCACACTTGACAGACATAACCTTATTCAGAATGCAGTTCAGATATTCTAGACATCTCGGGCCAAAACATAAAAAGGCAAGCCTTCTTATGTGGTCAACAAGATACCTAAAACATCCTTCCTACAAACAAAACAAAGTATGCGTGACGAAGTTATTTTACAAGAATATCCAATAAGCACAGTAGATAAAAAGATACTGATCGTTGCCCCATTCCTTTCTCTCTAAACCAGTTTTGTTTAGGCATCATCGAGAGGTCCTTGGAATGAGCGGAAAATAAGATAAGTCTAAAAGACTAAAATAAAGTAAACAAACAAGCTGATGTTCTTCGTATCGCTAGCCAAGACTAAACTACTGTGGGGTTCCTGATGCTTATGTCCATCGCAGAAAAGCTTCATCCTAGGACATGTAGTGATCAGGGTTTTGGTGAGACTGATTGCGTGATAAGCTATTGATGCTCCGAGTTGACCAACTTGCTAACTTACTGACTTAGACCTTCGAGACTTTGACGATTAGGCATTCACTTTAGAACCTACTAAACTTGCTTTTGACTAACTCACCAAAGGGTGAAAGCGACGATGATTTATTATGAGTGATGACAATCACGAGTGAAAGCGAGATGAAATGGATGCACCATTTTGGTTTTTTCAAATGTTTTGAGGCTGTTTTTGGTATTTTTGGAATTTTACAAATGTTTTTGGTATTTTCAAGATTTTCCAATGTTTTTGGTATTTTCAAGATTTTCCAATGTTTTTGGTATTTTCAAGATTTTACAACGAACAGACTAACTTAAAGACCTATCCTAGGGGTCTCGGGAGCTCATCCATAGATTAGCCTTGCCTACGTTATATACGCAGAGACCACGTAGTTCGACTGGTGGTGGACTGACTTGATGATAATATGGACAAATGGATTGCCATTTTATTGCCTAAAGGATTGACTTAAGATGCAAACTAGATGGGCAAACGGATTGCCAATGCGACGGACGCCTAAAGGACTGACCCAACCGTCTCGGGGGATGATCAAAGATCAACCTTGCCTACGTTCAAGCTCAGAGACGACGTAGTTCGACAAGGTAGAAAAAAATGACAAGACTTAATGATGAAATTTTTGAAGATTTTCTGATATTTCGACATGTTTTTGGATTTTTTGATGATTTTTCTGAATGTTTTTGGAATTTTGAATGAGTTTTCTGAATGTTTTTGGAATTTTTTGATGAATTTTGAAAAAGATTACGAGAATATACACGAATCCGATCCGATGTTGCGAGAACGTGCCCCCAGTGTGGTGCAGTAGACTACTTTGATAAAGGCAGGACAGACTGACCTTTGAAATGCCAAGTAGTTCCAATGGTGGAATATAGTACAGATACCAACGCAGGCTATGGTATGGATGCGAGTGGATAAGTGGAATGTGATGGAGTGGATGAGTTGTGCAGATCCTGATAGATGGGGAAGGTACTTTATTTACACTTGATGCCTGTTTGCCAGGTTTTCACCAAGGTATTTGCCCAAAGTGCCACCGAAGTGGTTTTCACTAGAGGACGATTTTTTCTCTTTACTATTTTTCAATCCTTTTCTGATTTTTTTTTTGGATTTTTTGATCTTTTGATTTTTTTTGTTGTCACCAAGATGCTTGTTTGCTAGGTTTTCATCGAGGTAACCATTTTTTCAGGACTTTTTCTGATTGTTTTTGTATTTTCTGGTTCTATACCTTGCAATGTTTAGGCATAAAACTTTTTGAGATGAGAGCTATTCAGAGGCTCCTGCAGAGGCTCACCTTCTGGTGTTGCTAGTTGATATGCCCCTGATGTGTAACTTGCAGTAATGACGAAAGGTCCCAGCCAGTTGGGCTCAAATTTTCCCTTTGTATCTGGATTTGGCACGTTCTTTTGGTTTTCTTTCAACACGAGGTCACCAACTTGGAAAGTGCGTTGTCTAATGTTCTTGTTGTAGCTCCGTTTTAGGCGATTCTAGTACACTTGTAGATGATTAAGGGCATCCATGCGCCTTTCATCTAGTAATTCCAGCTCATTGAGTCTTGTGACCCTGTATTCCTCATCTGTGATAAGGTTTTGCAGTGATATCCTTAGTGATGGGAGCTTGATCTCAATGGGGAGTATGGCCTCTGATCCGTAGACCAGAGAGAATGGGGTGGCGCCTGTTGGCATGCAGATGCTAGTGCAGTAGGCCCATAAGGTGGGATTTAACTGTAGATGCCAGTCATGACCAGAGTCATTGACTGTTTTCTTGAGGATTTTCAAAATGGTTTTATTTGTAGCTTCTGCTTGGCCATTGCCTTGTGGATAATATGGAGTGGAAAAGCGATGCTTGATTTTGAGTTTTTCACACAAGTCACGGACATCATGATTCTTGAAGGGCGTCCCATTATCAGAGATAATGGATTGGGGGACACCGTACCGACAAATGAGGTAATTCAGGATAAACTTGGATATCTGCTTTCCGGTGATGTAGGTCATGGGAATTGCTTCGACCCACTTAGTGAAGTATTCGGTGTCAGTGATAATGAATTTATGGCCATTGGATGAGGTGGGTGATATTTTACCAATGAGATCAAGCCCCCATTGTGAAAAGGGCCAAGGTGTAACAATAGGATGCAGTTCTTGAGCTGGTGCATGAATAAGATCTCCATGCTGTTGGCATTGCAAGCATTTTCTGACAAAATTGTGTGCCTCTTTTTCCATCGTCGGCCAGTAGTACCCTGTTCTTAGCCACTTTTTAGCCAAGGTCATACCACTTGAGTGTGACCCACACGTGCCATTGTGTACCTCAGTTAGAGCAGTCAGGGCTTCCTCGGGTTTTAAACAATGTAATAGGGTTCCATCGGTACTCCTACGGAAGAAGGTCTCTCCTAGGATGACGAATCGTGAAGTTCTTTTGATGAAAGTGCGTTTTAGGTTCAGGGTGATGTCAGTGGGGAGGATTCCTAACTTTAGGTAGGTGTATATATCATGATACCAAAGATCACCGGGACCAACGAGTTCACATGCGTATTGTGACTCTGGTACCTCGAATGTGGGTACGAGAAGCTGCTCTATGAGGAATTCATGTTTCGAGACGTTACGAGGGATGTCGAGTAAGGATCCAATTGTTGCCATTGCATCAGCTGCTCTATTGTTTGTCCTTGGTATCTGCTCAAAGGTAATGTCGATGAAAGATTCCTTGAGGCTTTCTACCACCTTCTTGTATGGTGTGAGCTTATCGTCCTTGGTTTGGTATTCGCTGTTGACTTGGTTGATGATAAGTTGCGAGTCGCCATAGACTTTTAGTGCCATGATTCACCATTGTGCTGCAATCTTGAGTCCTATGGTCAAAGCCTCATATTCTGCTATATTGTTTGTACAAGGGAATGCCAGCTTGTATGATCTAGGTATGCAATATCCTTGCGGCATGATGAAAAACACACCAGCTCCTGACCCATGTTGTGTGTGAGAGCCATCAAAGTATAGCTTCCAGTGGTATGTTGCATCAAGGTTAAAAAGGGACTCATCTGGGAATTCTGATATGAGTGGATTATCTATGTAGAGGGGAGCTTCTGCCAGCTGATCCATAATGACTTGTCCTTTTATGGCTTTTCGTTCTACATACTCGATATCATGTTCAGATAATATCATTACCCACTTAGCCATTCTACCTGTAAGTGCTGCTTTTGTCAATAGGTACTTTAGAGGGTCTATTTTGGCAATCAACTTGATTTGGTGCGCTAGCATGTAGTGTCTGAATTTCTGAGCCGCAAATACCAATGCTAGGCAAGCTTTCTCTATTGACGTGTAATTGAGCTCATGTCCCACCATTGTTCTACTGATGTAGTAGATAGCCCGCTCAGTTCCCTTTTCATCATGTTGGGCTAAAAGGGCCCCCAGGGCGGCTGTTGTTGCAGAGATATATAGGATTAGTGATTTCCCCACAATTGGTGGCATCAATACAGGTGGTGTAAGTAGATATTCTTTTATTTTGTTGAATGCTTGCTCGCATTTGTCATCCCATCTGAAAGCTACTCCCTTGTGAAGTAGGTGTGAATAGGCAATCTGTTTATCTGCCAATTGTGCTATGAATCTTCGGATGGACTGGAGTCTTCCTTGCAATCCTCTTAGTTGTTTCAACATTCTTGGTGCTTTCATTTCAAGGATTGCTTTTACCTTTGCAGGGTCTACCTCTATCCCTCTCATTGAAACTATGTATCCTAGCAGCTTCCCTGATTGCACCCCAAAGACACACTTCTTCGGGTTGAGTCTAACCTTATATTGTTCAAGCCTGTCAAAGATAGCACTTAGAGTTGCTATATGGTCTTGTCTCTTCTTTGATTTAGCAAGTATGTCATCTACATAATCTTCGACTGTTTTGTGGATCATGTCGTGGAAGATTAATGTCATGGCTCTTTGGTAGGTAGCTCCTGCATTCTTCAACCCAAATGGCATTACATTCCAGCAGTAGGTGCCCCATGGACATGTGAATGCTGTCTTGTGTTGGTCTTCTTTTGCGATCAATATCTGGTTGTACCCCGAGAAACCATCCATTAGGGAAAGCATCTCATGTCCGGCCGTCATATCCACTATCATGTCAATGTTGGGTAGTGGAAAGTCATCCTTGGGACATGCTTTGTTTAGGTCTCTGAAATCAGTGCAGATGCGGATGCCCCCTTTCGGTTTTGAGACTGGTACGAGGTTAGATACCCATTCTGGATAGTCAATTGGGCGTATGAAGCCAACATCCAGAAGTTTCTGTAGCTCAATCTTTACAAGCAAGGCTATTTGTGGGTGCATCTTCCTTAGCTTCTGTCTAACTGGTTTTGCTCCGGGGTGAACGGCCAAATGATGCACTACTACTTCAGGATCCAGGCCTGGCATGTCTGCATAGGTCCACGCAAAATTTACCTTTCTCTCCTTTAGGAAAGCTGCTAGTAGTTTTTGTTCTTCTTCTAGGAGGGATTCTGCATAGAAGGTAATTTGTGGTTCTGATTTTGTTCCTAAGTTGACCGGGTTGCACTGTTCTGCCAATACTGTTGACTTCTCTTGGTGTAGAGCCGTAGGGGGGAGATTGAATCCTTCATCCTCTGGCACCTCAGAGAGGTTTTCGCCATTGGATGCGTCCTTTATTTTTACTATTTTATGGTTAGAGAGTGCCACAGTGTGGTTTTCACTCAATAACTCTGAGCTTATTCTCGATCTTTTTCTTTTGCGACTGAAAGACTCAATCGTCTCCCCATAGTATGCTTGTGTGTCTAGAGTGATATCAAATCCTGCCTTGTGATCTCCACATGGAACAGTATCCCTTAGTCCCATGAATTCGGAGAGAGCCTCATCATTTTCGAATGAGTCTAGAATCGGCGGTCCCCGTTGGTCGTGATCGATGAGTTGGGGGTATACTAAGTGGATTTGGTGGGTTTGTTGGATTGGCTCAGCGGGTGAGACACTAATCATTAGTAAGGTGGAATCTTCAAAGAGCCTAGGTAAGCCACCTATGGTGTCATCGTCGTCACTGCTACTACAAACGTCAGTTATGTCAAATGTGAAGTTATCGAGAGGTAGGCCTGTGGACACGGGTAATCTAAGATTAGTTGTCGAGACCCGAGGAGAGGACCTGACTGCCCTATTAGGAACACTTCTGCCATGCACAGTTATACTCGGAGGGGTACAGCCGAGGCCAAGGTTCTACGTTCTTCTTTCTACAATGATGGGCTCCAACCGTCCATCACTATTTCTTCCTAGGCTTTCATTCCTGTTATAGCCCATGCCGAACATCATTTGTAACCCTCTGTTTGTTTCCTCCATGGGTAGGGTGGGAGTGGGTCTTTCATCTTGGTACAGAGTGTTTGTGATGTCCTCCTCGTCCACATTTTCTTGACTGAGATCCCCCCAACTGTGGAATCCAGAGGGTTCTGTTCTAGTGCGGACAGGTGTTTGAGTCAATTGTGGTTGCCCATGTGATCTAGGAGATTGTGGTAACTCTCCTACAACAAAAGCATTTCTCTTCATTCTATAATCACCGCATCCATTGTCCTGTATCATGTTCTTGATCTTAGATATGTCAGGGATGGCGGGTGTCTCTGTCGCAGAAGTGGAGGTGAGATTAGCTGGATCTATGTATGAAGTGGATGGTCCTTCATCATTTTTAGGTACTTGAGGGATCTTGTAAAACTTGGCTTCCAAGTTTTTGCAATAGGCGAAGGGTTCGGGATCCCCATATATGGTAACCTCCTCATTTTGATATGAGAACTTAATGCACTGATGATAGGTTGAGGCCACTGCCTTCATTCCGTGTATCCATGGGCGTCCCAAGAGGATGTTGTATGGAAAATCAAGGTCAAGAACTTGACAAGTTGTTTCCATGGTTGTTGGCCCCACTTGGATGGGGATCTTGATAGTGCCCTGAGACACTCTTTCTTGGTCATCATATGCTCTTATGGTGATACTTTTGTTTTTATTGATGGAATCCTCGGTGAATCCCAATTTCTTTATAAGTTTTAGAGAACAAATATTAAGACCTGCACCACCATCTACCAGGACTCGCTTGACTTTCTTTTTATGAACTAGGATTTGGAGGTGAAGTGCCCGGTTATGAGATGGCTGCGGGGGGAAATCTTGGTCCGAAAATGTGATGAGATTCGGGGTAACGATGTTACCTACCATAGCCTGAAATTGCTCTGTGTCAAGGGTAGCAGCGACGGTAGAGGCAGCTAGTGCTTCATCCAGGATCTGTCGATGAGCGTCGGAGATTTTTAGTAATTCCATGATGGATATTTGTGCGGGTGTTCTCTTCAGCTGGTCAATTACATTGTAATCATAGGGGACGGCCTTTGTGTTGGTAATGGGGGTCTTAGCAGGTGCCCCGGCAATGGTAACTTTTCCACCTCATGTGGTGACTCCACAGTCATTGTTGGTTCCCTTGATATTTATGACAGTGACCAACTCATCGACACATCCGACTATCTCCTCGTATACTAGATTGGCACTAGCATACTTTTGTTTACCCTTATTATTCCCTTGGTTATTTCCCTGATTATGATTCGGCATCGGATTCGTGTAGATTTTTAGGTCTTGGTTTCCAGCCGACTGCTCGATGTTGATGACCTTATCCTCGATGAGGTCTTGGATGATATTCTTGAGTCTCATGCAGTTGGCGGTGGTGTGTCCTTTAACTTTGTGGAAGTCACACAGGAGATTCTCGTTGTACCACGACGGTTTGGTCATGGGCTCTGTGTATTGTTCGGAGTTAGAAATTTTGATTAGGTTTTCTTTGACCAATTTCTTCATGACAGACTCAATCGATTCACCAAGGGCTGTGAACTTCCTCTTGGGGGGAAACTTGTTGCGGGGAGGTGGTCCTCCTTGATTACCCACATTGTTGACTTGGCTAGTGGAAGGTGGTTGTGACTGTGCTACTACCGCATTAGCCTGCACATTGTTGTGGTTATGATTTTGGGTATTTTGCTTAGGAGCACTGATGACTACCTTAGCATCAACCATGCCGTCATTCGTGATATTTTTGTTCCTCGACCATGTTCGAGGTTTATCATTGTAGTTGTTGGACGGGCGGTTATCCTGCGGTGGAGTGAATGTAGGTGTGCCTCCTCGTGCAGTAAGGGCTCTTTCGATGTTGAGCGCCTTTGGAATTAGTTGATCGTAAGATGTGATGCACTGCATTTTTAGGTAGAACGCCAGGTTTTCATCTAAGTTGGCTATGATGGTGCAAACTTGTTGTTCCTCTGGCATGGCCCACTTGCTCTGATTGGCCTTGGATTGCCATCTTTGCAAGAAGGATGCAAATAACTCTCCTCTTCTTTGTTTGAGTGCAGATAGTTCTTCTAAACTGACATCCGCACCCATATTAAAAGCGTAATTTTTAAGGAAAGCCTCCACAATCTCCTCGAATGTTTTAATGCCCGTGGGTAGGCGAGAAAACCATTCCATAGCTGGACCAGTCAGGCTTCGGGGGAAGAGCCGCATTAGATACGTGTCATCATATGCGACTTCCATGCAGTGCACCTGAAATTCCCTGACGTGGTTTTCAGGGTTGCCCGTTCCATTGTACTTATCAAATTTGGGGATCTCGAATCCCTTTGGAAATGGTACCATGGTGAGACTTCTATCGAACGGATAAGGGCACAAGTTTCCTGGTGTCCTTGTGGTTTTTCCTGCTTGCAAGTCCAACACCTGCTGCGAAAGCAATTTGATCTGTGTTGCGACATCCTTGCTTGGGTCGGGGGGTGGGATGAATGAGTGGTGAGGTGTTGGAGGTGTTTGATGGGTGGGGAGCGTACTGGTCTGCGTTTGCTGCGAGCTTGGTTGTGCGTTTAGGGCTTGTTGGTAAGCTTGCATTTGTGCCAACAACGCTTGTTGTTGATCTTGCTGTTGCTGTTCCAATAGCGCTTGTTGTTGGTCCATCTGCTATTGTTCCCATGAAGCCTGCTGTTGGTCAAGTTGTTGCTGAGCTAGTAACGCTTGTTGTTGGTCTAGCTACTGTTTTGCCAACAATGCTTGTTGTTGGTCAAGCTGCTGTTGTGCCAATAAAGCTTGTTGTTTAGCTTGGTGTTGTGCCTGAAAGTCTTGTAGGGCTTGGTGGTAGGCTTGCAGGTGGATTGCTTGCAATTGCGCTTGGTATTGAGCTTGTGTCTTTTGTTGGGCTTGAGCTTGAGCTTGGGCTTGAGCTTGTGCTTGTGTGGCTTGTGCTTGAGCTTGAGCTTGTGCTTGAGCTTGAGCTTGCACTTGTGCGGCTTGTGCTTGAGCTTGAGCTTGTGCTTGAGCTTGAGCTTGTGCGGCTTGTGCTTGTGCTTGTGCTTGTGCTTGAGCTTGAGCTTGCACTTGTGCGGCTTGTTCTTGAGCTTGAGCTTGTGCTGCTTGTTGTTTTTGGAGTACCTTTTGGTGGGCAGCTTGTTGTGCATTTTGCAACATGATGGAGAATGAATTGGTCGTGTTGTGTTTTGGCGATGGGATTGGTGGTGGAGCAGGAATCATGCCAACTGTCGTGGCAGGTGGAGGAATTGTGGTTGTGACTGTGATTTGGGTTGTGGGCGGGGTGGTTGAGACAATTGGTCCTTGATGAGGCATGCTTTGGGAGACTTGAGGACCAATCGATGCATTAACCGTGGTGACAGGAATGGTTGCGATTTGTTGTGAGGATATGGGCAAAAGAAGCGGGTTCAAAGTCGTGGTCAGCTTGCTTGGATTAGCAAAATTTTTGATGGTTAAAGGTGGAAGACCTATTCCAGGAGGCGATGCAGATGTGAAAGGAAGTGGGGGAAGGGATGACGCACCACTTTGGAAAGAGAAAGGATTGATAGCTTCTGTCGTTCCAAGCAAACCAACTTCCTCATGCGGTGGGGGAGTTGGTATGTTCAATTGATAAGCTGGTGTGGCATGAAATGAGGATGAACCAGCGGGATTATGAAATGTGAGTGGGATGTAAGGGTGAAATGAGTTTTCCAGAATAAATGTAGGGGTGATGATTGCTTCTTCATTAGTCACAAGGCGGTGTTCTTGCAATTCTTGGAACATGGAACTCCCCTTGTTCACAATCGGGGAGGTTGGTGTGATGATTGAGGTGATGCAAGGTACTTCTTGATTGATGTTTGACAACGGGGATGCAACTGCACTAGTGCTTGTGTTAAGGTTGGGAGGGGGCATGTCCCCTCCTCTTTCTATTGAATTTATGCATTTGAACATAGCACTAACAATTTTATGGTTCTTAGGATTTTGAATCATTTCCATGATTTCCTCTGGTGTCATCCCTATGTCTTCATTTATGTCGTCCTCTTGATGACTCTCCTCTTGAAGATTTTGTGATGATACGGGAGAGTTGCTTGGGGGATTGCTTGATCCTGCTAGGTTCACTTCGATATTTAGATGACTCATGTCCATAGAAGTTGATATGTCTCTGATATTCTCCATGTCCTTCTTGTGTTGAGATCTTGTTTGGACCATAAAAATAGGGATTTGTTCGATCCTAATCCTTTAAGTCCAAAAAGAGAAGAACTAGGGTAGCTAAAAGATCAAAGATGGTGATGATGGTGATGGGTTAAAATGGATGAGATGAGTGAATGAAACCTTTGGAAAACTTTTTGAATATATGTGCTAAACTTTGAAAGGGCTTTTGATTTGATTTGAATGTGATAATTTGACTAGATGCATTAAGTCAAACAAGATTGGTTGTGAAGTTGTTTTCCCTAGGAAGTTGTGTTATCCTAAGGGAACTTGCACAAAAATGGATGAATTGACAAAGTGTGTTATGCCAATGTTTTGGAGAACTAATAGACTTTAAGAAGTTGTGTTATCTCAAAGAAAATTTGTTCAATGATTTGAGACTATGTTGGCTAAGTGTGTTAAGCCAAGATATGATGATGTTGATTTAGCCCTCTAAGTTTAGTGTGATGTTTGATTCTAGAGTTCTCAAAAGGTTTGATGATGAAATGAGACTTTGATTTGATGGATGAATGAATGGGAATGACAACTTTGATCTTGAACCTTAACCTAGATGTGACTCTCTTTCTACAAAACCTCGGTGTTGAAGAACACGCTTGACTTCCTATGGGAGAAATGCAAATCTTTGAAACAATTCGGGATTTTGTTGACAATAAAATGCATATAATGCTGGATTGTTCCTTGAGGCTTTTCTGTAAAAGTTATAAACCAATCTTTCCCTGAATTCGAAAAGTCTCTCAAGACGCTCCTCACGAGCTTTTAGACTAAGCTTCTTGAACTTTGGTTTTGGGATTTTGATCTTGCGGGAAATCATGTTAGAAAACACATGTGTAATCCAATTTGTCTTTTTATCTTGGTTAAATGAGGTTCTTTTTATCCAAGACACTTGCTTGCTTAGGTTTTCAAACTATATGTCTAATGTCCCATTCTCTTTCTCATCCCACAATGTCCTTTGTGTGGAAATCGAGGAAAATAGGGCAAAAGTTCCTTATGTTTATCCTTATTGGAAACAAATGATGATAGAATTTGCACACTTAGAAACCTCTAGGAATGTGATTCCTAGGGAAAGCAAGAGTGGGAAAGTTCGTCAATAGGTATTTGTTCCCCACAAGGTGTTTGAAATTCCAAGGTTTTTGTGTATGTTTGTTTTCCAAATGTTTTCAAGATCAAGCAATGTGTTTTTTCCAAGCACTTTCACACTCCTAGGTTGATGAGACAATACCTTGTTGGGTTCCCACTTGGATAAATCCAGCTGCGCATATCTTGTGTGAATGGCTAAATGCTTGACCACACTGGCTCCCCTCCACGGCACTCACTTATTCGGGTCAGCCAAGCATTAGTACCCATGAATCTCCCATGGCATACTTTCCATTTCCACAACAAGACCGCATGTTACGTGGGGCGGCTTCAAAGGACATAACCTTTTGCACCAACAAGATAGACAAGGTTTTGGCCAATTTCTAAACAAGGGGTTCTAATTCGGGCATTCCGTTCGTGGGGGATTATCCAACATCGGTGAGAGTCCATTGTTGTCCATCTCGTTGGAATAATCCTCATGATTCTTGAACTTTCCTCAAGAATCCACACTTATATACCGGTTGGAAGTCGCTTGGCTTTAGCGTGTTCCCGGTTGGGTCGTTCCCTTGGGTGATTACTTTTTCCCACAAGGCAGGCCCTCTAAGTTAAACAAAAGCGAGCTAACATATTCCGTCGTTCACACAACCTTCGTTGAAAAACAAAGGGGAGAACCTCCGCAATATATCGTGCTCACACTCCCATGATTTGTTCAATTTTTAGATCCCAAATTGAAGTGTGGAGGCAATCTTTTATGCAACTTAGGGTCATCAAAAAGACTTTTGATTCTCAAGATCGCCGTGAAGCGCGAGAGAAGCGCATACGCCCTTTTAAATGACACTACTTTGCAAAAAATTTTACAAAACACAAAGTACACATGTTCAATTTTTAATTCCTCAAAGCAATTATGTGTTCGTTTTAAAAGCACTAATTGAAATTTGAAGTTGCCTTGTTCAATTTTAATCCCAAATTGAAATCTAGTAAGTGTCTAAGGTTCAATTTTAACCAACTTTGAAAAGATCAAGCCATTGATTGATTTTAAGCCCAAATTGAAAGGTGAGTTAGCTAAAAATAGAAAAAAAGGGTAGTAAGTGGAAGCTCCAAGATTGTTGAAACAAGCATTAAAAAATGCTTTTCAAGTTTTAGTTTTTTGAAAAAAAATCTTCGATTCCACCCCTTTCGCCTTCGTTTTCGTTTGATGCCAATCTTGATGTTTCAACCTTCAACTTCGATCTTGATGTCAGCCTTGCTCCTTCGTTCAAATCAGGTACTTGTCTTCAAACATCCACCTTGATTTCAACCTTTATCCATGTACCTTTAGTTTCAACCTATCCTATGGTGGATTGGTGCCCTCCATGAAAATGTGAGAGAGCCCTTTCCCAATCCCTTTTCCAAGCCAATAGACAATGAGTTGCTATGAGCTCAAGTTGCCTATAGTGTAGATGCATTCAGAATGTGTTGTAGAAATGAGAGAAGATGCATTGCTTTTATAGAAGAAGTTGAGAGAAGAGAGGCCAAGTTTAGCCAATGTGGGACTAAATCCCCTCCAATAGAATAGAGCCACTTGGCATGATGGGATTGGTCAAAGCTTGTGCAAGTTTTGGCCAATGTGCCCATTCAAATTTGAAAAATATCAATAAATGCATATTGTTGAGAGTTTTGGGGGGAATTATCTTTGTACAAAAAAGTCAAAGATGAGAGTTATTGAGAGAAAATAGGCTTTTTAATAAATCAATTAAATTGATTTATTGATGCAAGTGGGTGGGTTAGTTAGGAGTTTAGATTTGACTCTAGTTGAGTCAAAAGCTAGAGAATGGTAATTGTGATTAGAAGTTAATTAATTTAGATTAATTAACTTAGGGGATTTTAGGGATTTGATATTTGATTTTAAATCAGTTTGATTTATTAAATCAAATAAGAAGAACTTTAGGAACTTAATTAAATAATTTGATTTATTTAATTAAGCTTGATGAACCTTAGGATTAAATCAATAAATTGTCTTAATTGATTAGCAGAAGAATTGAATGCATGATGTTAGTTAAAGCGGAATGCATAATGTTATTTTTGCATGTCTACAATTATATTATTTTATATTATTCTTATGAGAAATAGGATGTTATAAAACATGTGATTCAAATTGCACAATGTTTATTAACTTGTGATTCACAACATACCAACTCATGTGTTTTTAAACTACATATATCTAATTTTACAATTCAAATAGCAACAACACCATTCACTTGAACACCTCTTTACATCATTCAATTCAACAACACTTAAAATTCACCAACTCAATAATAACTCTAGATTCTATTTTATCTAAAGGTTTCTCTTAGTTTTCCATGCTTACAATCACCCCTTTGTGCATAATAAAAAGCTCAAATACACTTTATCTTCTTAGATCCTAGGCTACATTCTAGAAATTTTAGAGTCATATATCTTAACTCTTAGCACACACATTGGCATGATGAATCATGGTAAAATAGATGTATCTCTAGGTATATATCCTATTTTTATTATTAATTATAATTTTAACTCTAGCTCTAAATAAATCCACTAAAGCACCCCAATCTAAAAAAATTCCACATGTTTGTATAGCCCATTAAAATAAGAACTCAATTTTTCAAGGAAATGATTACTTACAATTGTTAATATATAGAAAAAGTAATTGCATCACACAAATTCGATAATTTAAAATTTAAACTTTTCTCATCAAGTGTGTCAATGTATCATTCTACATATTTGATAATAATGCCATTATTTTTTAATTAACTTTTGGCATTCAATAGTCTTCATACGAGTATTATTTGAAGAATTTTTCCATTTCTTTCTTACACAAAAAATAAATAAAACCCTCATAATACATTTCCTTGTTCTTCAATGCTCTTAATATCTCATCACTTTCCATTTAAAGTAAAAAAAGAGAGAAATGAAAGGTAGAACAAAATGGTATGAATCCTTTTCTAGAGAAAGAGGAGGTTACAAAATTTTTGAAGGTGGTAAGGTGGATGGAAATCATTTTGAAGAATATAATGATGATATATTTAAGGATTTCATCTATTATTTGATAAATCTCACTCCATTCTCAATAGAAAAAAAATTAAACTCTTTCCACCTTCACTCCCATTTGTAGGCTGTTTTGAGAAGGATGTGATTTTGTGATTTTTTTACTCTCAAGGGATTTCATATGATAAAGTAAATCAATTAGTTAAGACAATATTATAGAGCCTTGGAAGACCACTATAATATTGATGGTTAAATATTTCATGTGTGGGTCCCAATATAGAACTAGTGTAGAGAATAGTATGTGAATGATAAATCATTATGGTATAGTATAGAGAAGGAGGAATTGAAGGTCAATTTATTAGGACATGTATTTGTCTCATTTTAATTAATCGTTGAAAAATATAATAGGGGAGTGGGGGCATTAATGTGTCATTACCTAATCTATCTAGTATGAAAACACATATATTTGAAGAAACCATTATGAAGCACATCAATAACTATCTATCGTTTAATTTATTAATATAACACCAAATTTCTAAGATTATCTCTCTTGCTATCCATTGTAGGAGAAATTATATCATCCAAAGAAGTTAACCTCACATGTAAGATACAAATAAACCCATCTCATCCTTGTACCATAGAAAACATAGTATGGACATAGCTTTTGTTAAAGAAATAGTAAAATTTACTTAAGTGTTAGTATCCTCAATTTTTACTTTCCTTAATTCACCTATCTCCTTAATAAAGGATATTCTACATCCACGTGTTTAGTTTAAGCATGGTAAAAAATTATCTACAAAATAAATTACACTCTATGAATCATAATTCAACAATATATGAATTAAAACCAATACTGTAACATAGTTTATGTAACAAAACAACTTATTTGCAATCATATGGTGTTGCCGTGTATTTTTGTTTAATAGTGTATAATAAATTTGTTTATCTACTTCCACTTAATAATCCAACTCACAACTACTTCAAATAGAGTAAAAATATAGCCACTCATTGATATCTAGCTATCCAAATCTCCATCCCAATCAAAAACAATAATCCCCCATACATTCTAAACCTTTCCCACATTATTAGTGTCATGATAACATAACTATTAGTTTAGAGTTCCTTTCAAGTACATAATTTAAAATATGTTCACTAGCATCTAGTGCTCTTTACAAAGATTTGGTATGAGCCTACTTCGAACCACCTTGCTCAAGTAATGTTTAAGACTCATACATTTCAGTCCATACATAGAGATATCAATCACAATTTCATAATATTTCTTTTTTATTTCCCTCAAAACCTCCATAGATTTAAGGCATCATTCGAGGCTCAACTTAGTGGCTATTGGAAAATTAATACATAGTATTATCATCATGCATGTTGAAACACTATAGAATAGTCTCAAGATACTTACTCTAGTTTAACCCTAGCTTCTTATTATTCATATTTTTATGTATTTGTATACCAAGAATGTACATTATAACACCTAGATCTTTCATCACAAACCTAAAATCCAACCAAAACACATTATGTTGAAAATTTTGTTGTTATTTGAAATACATGTGTGAATAAGGGATATATAAGTATAGTTATGAATATCTTATATTTTGTTCAAGTAAACTATAAATGTTCAATAAACTATATGAAATTATTTTGAAAACTAAAGGCTAATATGCAATAAAGGTGTGACAATAATACATACTATATATGTGCAAAATACAATAGAGTAATCACCCTTTGAATTGTAGCAAGGCAAATATTCAATATAATGAAAAGGACATGTATTTTTTCAAATTTTAACGTAATGTAAAACAAGCGTTTGTATGTAGCAAATGAAATTATTATTTTTTATTATGAAACCATCAATTCAAGACTTTTAACATTGTTACAGAGAGAAAAAATACATAAAAGCACACCAATATATTGCATCAACTATTGAATGAAGTATCATAACAACATCAAAATATATCACATAATGAGTATAACTATGAACACCTAGATATGTATAATTATGAAGTTATTATGAGAAATAGGATGTTTCAAAATGTATTGTATTTCAAAACACATTATGTTTATTAACCTACGTTTCACAACATACCCAACCCATGTGTTTTTAAACTACATATATATAGGTCTGCAATTCAAATATAAACAACAACATTGTTCATGTTATTAGGTAAATTGGATATAATTTTTCGTAGTAAGGGTTACAAAAAATGGTGTTTTTTAGATACCATGTGAAATGCAAGTTACAAATCACGGTGTGTTTTGAATCTTGCAATTTTTCATACCCAAACACACTATCATGAAATGATCTATTTTTATTTGAAATGGAGACCTAAATATGTATAGTTATCAATTTTGTAAGACCCTACTTCATATGTACTTAATACAACCACAAATTGTTATATGTTTTTCTTGAATTGATGATTAAATGTATTGTTGATAATAAATAAGGTGATATTTTTGCAATATTATTGCATATCATTTTGACATTATGTTTTATTTTCGTTACCATGGAAGTGGATTGCACTCATATACCATGGAATTCAAATTATATTTTAAATGGATTATTATATAGTTAAAGCTTAGAATGTTCAACTAACATATTAGTGTGATATAGAATTGATACTTACGATCATGTTGGTAATGTGAAACAAGGCAATGATGTTAGCATGAGAAAGGAGAACCATCAAGAGAGAATCAAAAGACTAATTCATGAGGATATAAATCAGACCCCATTCAGGGCCTAGAAATAGGTGGAGTTAATGTATTGGAGGACTAAGGGTGTGAGGGCATTTAGTTGGGATTCATGTGAGGTGTAAGTGGGGATTAGGTCTTGGAAACCCCTAGCTAAGTTTGAAACTCGGATGGAACCTTGAGTGGGCTTTTAATGAGATTTGATGGTCAAATTTTTCGGTTAGGGTGCAAAAATAAACCCCCTAGGGTCTATGCCATAGTGGTAGGGGTCAAGTAGGCATACAATAGTGCTTCAAAGACATGATTTGACCCCTGAAAAGTCCTCATAATGATGAGTGACGAATTTTGAGGAGAGGATGGGGTTGAAAGATGGAGGGGTTGTCCAAGTGCATGTATTTTATTTGATAAGGAAAAGACCCTCATTTATGAAGGAAAGTACACTCCACACATCCCCATCCAAGAGTTGCAAGTTGAAACTTCTATATATTTGGAAGAAGAAGAATGAGTGGGGTGTTACCCACTTCTCCTCTTGGAGAACTTTGGGGAGATGTTAGAAAGAAGGAGAAGATGAGAAGAGTCCACCTTGGAAGGATAGTGATAAAGATGGCTTCTGGAGAGGAAAGATGGATAAAGGATCTCAATCCCTTCACCTAGAGGAAAAGGAAAGATAAGTTTTTTTTTTCCCTACTTTCACCCTCCATTGTTTTATTGTTGAAGGATGTAAACATGATTATATGATTCATTGATGAATATGGTGAGTGGAGAGCCCATAACAATGTAATTTTATATTATGACATTTCGTCCTTTTGTTAATGTGAGAAGACTCCATTCATCATCTTGGGGTTAACATATTTTCTTGCTCAGGGGTATGGCTAGAGCCCACAAGGCTCCATCACGCCATTATGGTAGGGTGGAGAGCAAGCCTTAATCACTTGTGTTTCCCTCATTGTACTTTTATAAAATTGTTATAATAAGGTAAGCTAGTGATTTGTTGTACTATGAAAGAGAATGATAAAAGAGAAAGTTTGAATCCTTGGGTATGTAAACCATTGTTTTCTTCAATAATATTGGTAGTATTGTGAGCTGAGAAAGGTGGATTTCACATCTATGCATAAAAGAATTAAAAGAGTAAAGTTATTTCATTGTCATGTTAATGGTATCATCCTTGTGTATAAGATATGAAGGTGTCCTAGTTTAAATCTGCATTTGAGAATTAATATATTATTTGTTTTACAAAACAATAAAATAATAATAAGCGTATGCACTTATCATATATAAACTATTCATTTTGTGTGGAAATATACCGAGCATTAAACGATTCTATTTCCCTTCCTTATTGGAAAATATAGCACATTCATTCTGGATAGGATAACAATAAAAAAAATGAGGATTAAGCTAAATAAAAAGAGAAATATGGCGGGCGACTATGTGCAAGGTCGAATCCCCATGCATATGTCGTTCCTTAGTGGCTGCGGTTGAGAGTGAGGGTCGAGCCCCACATTATTACACTGAAATAAGAGAGAAAAAGGTTATTCAGAAACCCCTTGTCCATCGGTCACTATAACTCCACCCTTCACTGACCTCCTCCATGTCCGTCTGAGACTCCCTTTCGGCATTCTCTCATAAACTCATACAAGATCATAGTTCTACAACGTAGTTCCTCTACTAACAACAACCCCAAAATTATTAGAATGCCATTCATAGCCAACGAAACTGTTAATGAATTTCCAAGAAATAATTCAAAGGATTGGGAGGCGTAGCATTGAAATATTGTAGTCCATTTTTATTTTTTTTCCTGGCCTCAATTGTTGTTTAATCTATAGATTGTATGTCGAAGCTTGCTTGGTCATCTGGATTTAGGAGCCTATTATAACTGCAGAAATATGTATTGAATACATGGTCCTACCATGAGCTTGGCCCATCCTTCCTCTATCAACAACCATCGTACTTGTCACTATCAAAAGCTAACATGTTTGGAGATCAAACACATACTTTGTTATAAGAAAGATTTTGAATCACTTGCAATAATGGCAAGATTTGAAATGGTCGTATATAGAAATTCCGAGTGTCAAATCTGGCACCATAGATAGGTTGAGTGGTTCAGAGGTAGTATTAATTTTTACACCTAAAACTTCCTCATCCTGTAGACTTAGTTAGCCAAAAGGGACAGTATTCTCACATTAAAACCATTTACATAAATCATGGGAAGAATTTTGAGCATCACAAATTATGGCTAGTATGAGTAATAAGTTCAACTACCTTGGAAGTGGAAAATATTTGTTTACACTCCTTGAAACATTAATTACTTGATAGGGGTTGCTGGATTAGGTGAAGACCATGAGTGTTGAGACCAGATCTCACTCTAATAGAGCCCTCTTTAATTTTCTACGGAAGTGAACTGATTCTGAGCAGTAGCTGTCAAATCTAGAACATCGTATTTTTTTGTGCAAGGAACCATGACAAGGCAACTTACCTTCGCTCACAGTGTATGGAGGTAAAAATACTACCACTTCCATAAATGACACTGTAGTAAAAAAAATAAAAAAATATGTAAAATATTCAGATGTTAGAGCCATTTGAGTCTCTTGGGCTTGTGACAAGAAAATTGTAGCCTTTTCAGATAGTTATGTTAATTACGTGATTTGATTTGTGGTCAGACAGTAGATGTGGAGTGGTTGGCATGAGTTTTGAATAAATTATTATTAAATCTGAACTTAATGAAAAGAGAATTATGAGATGGTTTAAATTTTGGTAATGTCAAATTAAATGGTAGATCGCCCACATAAATGATAGTTTTATTATCATGGTGAATGTTTAAGCATTGTTTTATTGTATATAATATTAGTATTCGTATTAATGATAGATAAAATAAACATATACATATAACAGTAACGATACTATCATTTTGAAGATTTGCTAATAATGTATTATAAATTTTAAATAATAAAATTACTAAAATATAATGAGTCAATCACGTTATCACTGGAATTTGCTTGTTGATTGGAAAATAAAAATAAAAATGATACTTATAATCGAGGCAAGTAAATGGTAATAATATTTTTTTTTTTTTACTGTGGACAAATAATCCCCAACTAAGGGCGTTGCCATCTTCTCCCAGCCCAGCATAGTGGAATGACAATAGAGAAAAAGGAAAAAAGAAAAAAAGTAAATCATTCTTTAGTATATAATTAGGGTTTTTTTATATTTTTTATATTTATTTTGGTCTAAGTTTATTCCTTTAGGAGATTAAAATGAAATGGATTTAAAATAATAAACTCACATCTGAATTGACATTTTATTATAATCATTTATTGGAACGCCTTAATCATGGCATGAAATTATATAATCACAAGTGAGTATACTTTTATCTTATATGGAAGTTTTAAAAGTTCTATGTAAATCTAGCAAATAGACAAAAAAAAATTATTTTGTAATAATCCAGGGTTATAATTATGCAATATGGTAAGGGAATTTGGTTGTCCCAATTTATTGCTGCAAAGAGCTCAATGAGATTGCCAAGATCTCAGCGATTAAATAATAATAATATTTGTTATTTTAAATGCTGATTTTACTATCCCATATAATAGTATGAGTTAATGTTACTAAAATGTCAAAATTAATGAACTTATGAATAATGCTTGAGCAGCAAATAACAATGATGGCATTGAAATTGAGTATTATTAATAAAGAAAAAGAAAGAAAAAAAGAAAGAAAAAGAAAACAATTAATATTATTGAATTGTGAGAAAAGATTAGTATTATTAAAAAAATAAAATAAAATAAATTAGAGATAATATTATCTAGAAGGAGTAATAATGGAATAATAATTATGGTAGTAAATAAGATTAGTTATGTTAATATGAGATTGATTTTCAATAAAATTTCATAATGTTGTCATTATTTAATTTGGTGGTTAAATATCAATTAAATAGTACTACTAAGGAAGTAAATGTGATAAGTAAAATAAAGTTATGACCAAAATCACATTTTAAGTGAATATGAGTAATATGAAGGGAAGCTTTGAGATCATTTTCACGATAGAAATAAGTGTAATGAAATAAGTTCTAGAGTTGAAAGAGAGAGTAGTAGTTACACAAATGTTATCTTTGAACATGTCATTTGGGAATGTAAGATTAGTTTCAATTAGGGTGGCATTTAAATATGAGTAAATGAGTGGATAGGAAAAGGAAATGTTATCGAGTAATATTAATGATTTTAATAGCAACATTAGTATAAATATTAAAAGGGCATCCAAGTTTAAATTAACTTGGAAAGTAAATATTAAATTATGTCTATATATATTTATGAAGGAAAATGAGGCTAGTACAATAAGTATGGTTACATAAAGAGGATTGACATAAGAGGATGAAGTTAAAATATTTAAATATGGAATTTGAAACATTTTGTGATTGTGGATTAATAAAAAAAATATTAGGAGTATTATATAAGGAAAGTAATAAGATTAGATAATCCTGATTTAGTTAGGTTTACTCGGTTATTGATTTAGGGTGTGCACGATAAACTCTGCTCACTGAATCTCTCTAGTCCTTCATCTTCCCACTCTCTAGCAATGTGTTTAAGATCACGTTGCATGGGAAACATAATATAATGCATGCAATGTAACTTCCATGTCAAACATAGAAGTGCAGTCTAGTGTAGGTATGCATGCTTCAAAAAAAAAAAGTTGGGTTTTTCTAGCGAAAATTTATGGGCATGACACTTGGTATCACAGCCCTAGGTTGCAACTCTAGGGAACTTTGGGAATAGTGTGAGCATTAAGTACTGTGTGTGTGTGATGAAATGCTCAAACCACTTTATGTTAGCAAAATGAATGGGTTGGTAAGGACGATGCTATGAGGCGTACGGGGTATAATAAATGAAAATCAAGTTGTGTATATCCAACCCAAACAAGATAGTACCACACTCAATAAAATAAAGAAAAATGACCACAATTCTTAAATACAATGATATTGCAACTCCTTGAGCTAGGTTTTTGTTGGGCACAACTTATGTTCTTATTGAAATATTAGTACAAATAAAGAATGAAAACTATACTTTTGAAAACCTATCACCAATCAAAAAAGGAAAGAATTATATGGACCACAAAAGGGATTAGTGTGTTAAAGGTTGAAATTAAATAAGCTCAAATCTCTAACCCCTTAAGTTGATTAAGTGGAATAAACAACAAGAGTGAAACAATAGAAAACTTCTTGACTTTGTGTTATGTGCAATTTGAGCACCCCATACATTTTGAATTTAAAATATTATAAAAAGAATTAAATCAAACCTTTAAGGTGTAGATCCTTGGAACTAAGTCCAAGGACTTGTTCATGATTTTCTATTAGATTGAAGATAACCATGGAATAATACTTTGTATGCTTGAGACCATGGTATTTCTAAGCCTTTCCTTTCTAAGCCTTTCTTGTCACTCAAAAACCTTAAATTACACATAGTGTATAGATACTTAATTCGTGTTCTTGTGAAGAAATGAATGAATCACCTTGTGATTGGTATGTAATAATTTTATGTAAGGTGAATTCAACTAATGATCAAAGCCTTCCAAGACCAATTTAGAAAAGGTGGTCAAAACCATATTTCATCTTGAATAAAATAGTGAAACTAGAAGACTAATTCAACACGTTTACAAGTAAATGATGACCTAGTAAACTAAATAAAGTTGCAATGGATACTAAAACAAGTAAAAGGACATTTTTACTAAAGCTCAAGACAAAGGTAAGGATGTGCCAAAGTTACAACTAAGTCATAACTAGTGAAAATTGAATTAGGTAATGTATTAATAAATTCCCTCTAGTAATTAATTTTAAAATCCATGTGAAGAGACCTTGTCAAATATGAATTTAGAGATAAAGGACACAAGTTATTACTAATTTCCTCACATATAGTTAAGGATTAAAGGCATTTAATTCCAAAATAGGAAAGGATGCATGTCTCATTGAAAGTAATAATGTATTGAATTGGTATTAGCCTTGAAGGTTGTGTGCATGTCATGAGAATTGAATAATCAATTAGAGAATTGATAAATTGAGTAATGTATTATGTTCACAGTATATTAAGTGATTTGAAAGTTAGCTATATAGATAAGAGAAACTAAATTAGACTAGTAAAACTTTCGTCAAATGTTGTGCACTCTACACCATTGAGTATACATACTGTTTGAAAAAAAATAAAAAAATTTACACCAAATTTAAAGGAGAAAACCTAAACCAATAGATAAAAGTTTTATGACTTCTAAGTTCATTGTGCATCTTTATGAGGTTAGATGGAATTTTTGTTGTAAAAATTATGGTTATAACATGTTATTAAATTATTCAACATTAGATAGTGAAATGCAAAATTTGTAAAAAGACATCAATGAGGTGAGAATTACTATTCCGTGATTTATCATGTATTTTATGCATTGAGTGTTCTTTCCTTTTTCATAATCTTATATTTCAAACAAAAATAGACCACTATATTCTCTATTAAGTAGGAAACCTTCTTTAACATGTTGTGAATATTATAGTGGAATTACCCATATTGATATGTCAGTAAACATAACAAACATAGCCGAATGAAAGAGAAATAATAGTAGGGATGAATATAGAGAACCAATCTTGATCATATATGTGAAGACAAATACTAACTTAGATGGAAAGAGCGGTGCACCATGTATTTGTTAATTTTTCAAAAATAGAGTAGTATGCCTAGACTATAGTTTGCATCATCTAGCAATACCTTGTACTTATGCAATGTGAGAAGATTATTTTATAAGTTGAGAATCAAAGTGAATATTGGTTATGTAAGCATATTGGTTTTGTTCTATGATATGTTGAATTTCGTAAATTGTACGATGTTATGGCATGTGAAGTGAAAACTAGTATATGTGTTGTGCCTCAAGTACAAGATACAGGGTATCTGACTTGGGATAAAGGTGGTGGACGTCTTGTATGATTCCCTATGTGTACCCTTTGTTATGGCCTTTATGTAGGCTAGTTAGTTGTGAGTTTATGTAAACTCGTTAAGTGTGTAAATGTTTTTAGTAAATGAAATATGATGTATTATTTTGATTAGTCTTATTTGTATGTTAAATGTGTACCCCTAGTGTATGGTTCCCCCCTTATGGGAGTGAGATACCAACTAGTGTAAAATAAGGGGTTGAGAGGAACATGTTCTCCCATTGGGAAATTACGAGCTTAGGGCATTGTCCCTAATCTTGATAAAGGATCTATGTTGAGTCATTGTAATCCTCCTATGGACATTGATCATGGCCTGCTCTACCACATATGAGAGCCACACTTGTTGGTTCATAGTGCAAACTGATTCCTTGATGTTTATAACCCATGGGTAAAGGATGGAATTACATGGATCACCAGTTATTCATATTCATGTGGTTAGGGACCACCAGTGATGCATACTTATGTGGTCAGGGACCACCACCTATTCATATTTTTGTGGTCAGAGACCACCATCTATTCATATTTTTGTGGTCAGGGACCACCAGTTATTGCATGCTATTATACTTATGTGGTTAGAGAACCACCATAACCCTCCTCCCCTTAGGTGGCTTATCAAGTCACATGGTGCTTGTAATGTGCAAATTTTATTGTTGCAATATGAATCATTTGTAATTCTTGATGAATGTTTTATTTTATTATGCGCCAACAATGTGGAATTTTAAATTTATTTAATTAGGCTATTTAGCCATTTGAAGGTTGTTATAGTCCGATTTTCCTCAAGGACTTGTTTAAATTTCCTTATTGATTTAAGATTGAATGTGTTACAATGTAGCTACAATTGATCTTTATTTTTCTTCTTTCTTGAGTTTATAGTTCCTCTTTGGGATGTTTTTTTTATAATTTTATTGGAATTTTGGTTTATGATCCTATGTTAATCGATTTGAGGCTTTCTCCTTGTTTTCAAATTGCTGGCATGTGTGGTGTAATGTGAAATTTGTAAACTGCCATATCCCGGGGGGCTCCCTAGCAGGTCGTATAGGGGAGTATATGCGCTGGGGAATCATCTTGAAAGGGGTTGTAAATGGGACTGGTATGGGACGGTCATTGATCCATTCTCCCCCTTGTTCTATGATTGTTCTTATCTATATGGAGGAGTCCTTATAGAAGGACCTCTAGATCATCTTTTTGATTTTTTATGGTATCCAGGAATATCCATCCTTGTAAACCCCATTGTGTGGGTTTTATGTTGTAAAAAATGTCATTGTATAAGGACAGGCACACCCATTGGGAAGAGAATCCTTTGTATGAGGACAAGCACACCCATTGGGAAGAGCATCCTTGCTATTGTTGTGTGTACATGTGAAATTGCAAGTAAATGTGATGTGACATACCTATGAACTATGTGAGGAGAATAGTAACAAATGATGCAAGTTAATATTCCATGAGACATGGTATGTGTGCCATGATTATAAGGTAAAATACCGACTTAAAGACATATTTGGATAAAATGTGAAGTTAGGAATTCTAAGAAATGATGGGCCATTGACATAAAATATATATATCAAAGGTTGTTAATATATTAAAGATACATGGATGGTTGTTATCTTTTGTTAAATTAAGTGTGTATCAAATAAATGTTCTATTGTGATAAATTTTGTTTTAAGTATTTAAATGTTTAAATCATGGAAGAGATTGTCTCTAATGCATGCTTATAGTTGAATTTTTTGGTTCTTTGATCAAGAAAGAAAATTAGTTAGTGTCATGCCCATAATTTTGATAGAAAAATCCACTAAATTTTTTTTTGATAAACCTTAAACAATTAAATAGTGATGACCAACCATTCATGAACATGATCGCATACTTTACACATTGAGAGATGTATCTCATGCAATGTCACCTTGATGCATTTCCCAGTAGTGGAGGGCGGGGGTTACAACATAAGTGGGCATGCAAAGACCACCTTGCACGCCCTCAAATGACGAAGGAGAGGATCCTAGTTTCAAGATTAACATGGAGTGGTGATGTTAAATTAATAAAGGTTGTTGGCATAAAACTACTAGCACTAGATCGTCGCAACCTATAGGTTGCTAGACCCACTCATGGTTTAAGTATTAAACCACATATTATAGTTGTTTGTATTAATCCTTGATGAAATTTTTAAGATTGATTGATGGTACTGTTATTGCTTAATGCACATCCATTCTTATTTAAGAAAAAAAGAAAAAGATAAAGTTAACCTTCACATCGTCATCGATATTCCTATTACCATAATCATATAAATATACTTTTTAAAACATCATGGTAAAAGACCACAATTCCAATTATCAAGTTAAATCCTTTACACTCCCTAATACCTCATACCTCCTTGACCCTTATATACTAATACCCCTCTTAATATTAATATCAAGATTTTTGTACTAATATTAGTGGTGATAATATTTATTCCCCGTGGTATTTACAACGGTAATATCCAATAACATTTAAATTTACCACTTAAGTAAAATATGGTTGCTAATAATATTAATTTTCAGAAATAATTTCCAACAACATTTAATTTCATCGCTTACCTAATTAATAATTGCTAGTAATATTTCTTTTTCTTTTTCTTATATTTCTCATGATAATAATATTATTATTTTAATCATCATTAATTTAACTATTTGCATATCAATATTTATTTTGTTTAATTTTTATTAATTTAACTAACCATATATATACTTACTCTCAAGAAGGTAAATTTTTAAAGAAATTATAAGATTTTAAAATAACAAATGCAAATAAATTCATATATTAATTCTTTTACATATAATATTAATTTCATTTAAAGGAAGCGGAGAGGACCTCGAATAAAGAGAAGCTTTGTTTATTTTTCTTATTAAAGAAACTCCACTAATACTAACCTTTATCCTTATATGATTTATTGTTTAATTCATTAGGATCTTCTTTTAGAGGGTAATAAAATTTCCATTATCACGTGAGACAAAGACTTTAATATATTTTTGATATCATAAACTTTATCATTTTCACCAACGTAACTGGTGCTATCCATGTTGGAAATAATGCAATTTCCTTAACTTTAATATCGTTGCTTATCACTACGTGGGGTAATATGCTATTATTTTAAGCCATTTAAATAGAAAGAATTTGTTGATAGTCTTAGGATATATCTTATTATCTATGTTCAACTTAGATAGCATAAAATAATAGCCATACCCTCGAGCAAGAAATCTATTGACTCCAAAATGATAGATGGAGTTTTCTCAAATTTTACCAATAAGATCAAAACAACATGACATCAAATCTCATATATATATAGACTCTCCACTCACCAAACTCAACAAGATCCACCCAACATCTTATCATCCTACAACAAAGTAAACAAGGATGAGGAAGGTAGGGAAAACTTATCTTTTTGTTTAGATGAGGTGATTGAGCTCTTCCATCATCCTTTCCTCTCCAAGCCAAACTATCTTGAACATCATATTGTAAGATGGAGACTCCTCTCCTCCTCTCCTCTTCTCTCCAATCTATACCAAAGTTCTCCGAAAGGAGAAGTGGGTAACACCCTCCTTCTTCCTCTCCCAATAAATAGAAGCTTCAACTTGCAACATTTGGATGGGGATGTGTGGAGTGTACTTTCCTTCATAAATGAGGGTCTTTTCCTTATCAAATTAAATACATGCACTTGGACAACCCCCCCCATCTTTCCACCCCATCCTCTCCTTAAAATTCGTCACTCATCATTATGAGGACTTTTCAAGGGTCAAATCATGTCTTTGGAGCATTATTGTATGCCTACTTGACCCCTACCACTATCGTATAGACCCTAGGGGGTTTATTTTTGCACCCTAACCTAAAAATTTGACCAACAACTCTCATTAAAATCCCACTCAAGGTTCCATCCGAGTTTCAAACTTAGCTAGGGGTTTCAAAGACCTAATCTCCACTTACACCTCACATGTATCCCAACTAAATGCCCTCACAACCTTAGTCCTCCAATACATTAAGTCCACATGTTTCTAGTACCCGAATGGGGTCAAATTTATATCCTCATGAAGTAATCTTTTGATTCACTCTTGATGGTTCTCCTTTCTCATGCTAACATCGTTGCCTTCCTACACATTACCAACGTGATCGTAAGTATCAATTTTGTATCACATTAATATGTTAGTTGAACATTCTAATCTTTAACTATATAATAATCCATTTAGAATCTAATTTACATTACATGGTATACGAGTGCAATCCACTTCCATGGTAATGAAAATAAAACATAATGTCAAAATGATATGCAAGAATATTGACAAAAGATCACCTTATTTATTATCCACAATACATTTAATCATCAATTCAAGAAAAAACATATAACAATTGTGGTTGTATTAAGTACATACGAAGTAGGGTCTTACAGTTAGTATGCTTAGTATGTTAATATATGTTACTATATGGAGATTGTGTTTCAAACCCTAATGACTTCCAGGAGGAAGTCTAAGCTAAGTGGAGGGGGATGTAAGACCCTACTTCGTATGTACTTAATACAACCACAAATTGTTATATGTTTTTCTTGAATTGATGATTAAATGTATTGTGGATAATAAATAAGGTGATCTTTTGGGAATATTCTTGCATATCATTTTGACATTATGTTTTATTTTCATTACCATGGAAGTGGATTTCACTCATATACCATGGAATGCAAATTAGATTTTAAATCGATTATTATATAGTTAAAGCTTAGAATGTTCAACTAATAGATTAGTGTGATATATAACTGATACTTACGATCACGTTGGTAATGTGCAGGAAGGAAATGATGTTAGCATGAGAAAGGAGAACCATCAAGAGTGAATCAAAAGACTAATTCATGAGGATATAAATTTGACCTCATTCGGGGCCTAGAAACAGGTGGATTTAATGTATTGGAGGACTAAGGGTGTGAGGGCATTTAGTTGAGATTCATGTGAGGTGTAAGTGGGGATTAGGTCTTGGAAAGCCCTAGCTAATTTTCAAACTCGGATGGAACCTTGAGTGGGCTTTTAATGAGATTTTTTGGTCAAATTTTTGGGTTAGGGTGCAAAAATAAACTTCCTAGGGTCTATACCATAGTGGTAGGGGTCAAGTAGGCATACAATAGTGCTCCAAAGACATGATTTGACCCCTGAAAAGACCTCATAATGATTAGTGGCGAATTTTGAGGAGAGGATGGGGTGGAAAGATGGAGGGGTTGTCCAAGTAAATGTATTTTATTTGATAAGGAAAAGACCCTCATTTAGGAAGGAAAGTACACTCCACACATCCCCATCCAAGAGTTGCAAGTTGAAACTTCTATATATTTGGAAGAAGAAGAATGAGTGGGGTGTTACCCACTTCTCCTCTTGGAGAACTTTGGGGAGATGTTAGAAAGAAGGAGAAGATGAGAAGAGTCCACCTTGGAAGGATAGTGATAAAGATGGCTTTTAGAGAGGAAAGATGGATAAAGGAGCTCAATCCCTTCACCTAGAGGAAAAGGAAAGATATAAGTTTTCTTTTTTCCCTACTTTCACCCTCCATTGTTTTATTGTTGAAGGATGTAAACATGATTATATGATTCATTGATGAATATGGTGAGTGGAGAGCCCATAACAATGTAATTTTATATTATGACATTTCGTCCTTTTGTTAATGTGAGAAGACTCCATTCATCATCTTGGGGTTAACATATTTTCTTGCTCAGGGGTATGGCTAGAGCCCACAAGGCTCCATGACACCATTATGGTAGGGTGGAGAGCAAGCCTTAATCACTTGTGTTTCCCTCATTGTACTTTTATAAAAAATTTGTAATATGGTAAGCTAGTGATTTGTTGTACTATGAAAGAGAATGATAAAAGAGAAAGTTTGAATCCTTGGGTATGTAAACCATTGTTTTCTTCAATAATATTGGTAGTATTATGAGTTGAGAAAGGTGGATTTGACATCTATGAATAAAAGAATTAAAAGAGTAAATTTATTTCATTGTCATGTTAATGGTATCATCCTTGTGTATAAGATATGAAGGTGTCCTAGTTTAAATCTGCATTTGAGAATTAGTATATTATTTGTTTTAAAAAAAATAATAATAATAAGCATATGGACTTATCATATATAAACTATTCATTTTGTGTGAAACTATACCAAGCATTAAACAATTCTATTTCCCTTCCTTATTGGCAAATATACCACATTCATTCTGGATAGGATAACAATAAAAAAAATGAGGATTAAACTAAATAAAAAGAAAAATATGGGGGGCGACTGTGTGCAAGGTCGAATCCCCATTCATATGTCATTCCTTAGTGGCTGCGGTTGAGAGTGAGGGTCGAGCCCCACATACAGGCCAACCCTAAAAAAAGGAGGCCAATATCTTTAGGATATGGCAATAAAATATATATATATTAAAAAAATATAAGAACATTATTACACTAAAATAAGGGAGAAAAAGGTTGTTCAAAAACCCCTTGTCCATCAGTCACTGTAACTCCACCCCTCATTGACCTCCTCCATGTCTGTCTGAGACTCCCTTTTGGAATTCTCTCATAAAATCATACAAGATCATAGGTCTACAACGTAGTTCCTCTGCTAACAATAACCCCAACGTTATTAGAATGCCAGTCATAGCCAACGAAACAGTTAATGAATTTCCAAGAAATAATTCAAAGGGTTGGGAGGCACAACATTGAAATATTGTAGTCCATTTTTATTTTTTGTCCTGGCCTCAACTGATGTTTAATTTGTAGATTGTATGTCGATGCTTGCTTGGTCATCTGGATTTAGGAGCCTATTATAATTGCAGAAATATGTATTGAATACATGGTCCTACAACGAGCTTGGCCCATCCTTCCTCTATCAACAACCATCATACTTGTCACTATCAAAAGCTAACATGTTTGGAGATCAAACACATACTTTGTTATAAGAAATATTTTCAATCACTTGCAATAATGGCAAGATTTGAAATGATCGTATATAGAAATTCTGAGTGTCAAATCTGGTGACATAGATAGGTTGAGTGGTTCAGAGGCAGTATTAATTTTTACACCTAAAACTTCCTCAACCTGTAGACTTAGTCAGCCAAAAAGGACAGTATTCTCACATTAAAACCATTTACATAAATCATGGAAATAATTTTGAGCATCACAAATTATGGCTAGTATGAGTAATAAGTTCAACTGCCTTGGAAGTGGAAAATATTTGTTTACACTCCTTGAAACATTAATTACTTGATAGTGGTTGCTGGATTAGGTGAAGACCAGGAGTGTTGAGACCAGATCTCACTCTAATAGAGCCCTCTTTAATTTTCTACAGAAGTGGCCTGATTCTAAGCAGTAGCTGTCAAATCTAGAACACGGTATTTTATTGTGCAAGGAACCATGACAAGGCAGCTTACCTTCGCTCACAGTGTATGGAGGTAAAAATATTGCCACTTCCATAAATGATACTGCAATAAAAAAAACAAGAAAAAACAAAAAAAAATGTAAAATATTCAGATGCTAGAGCCATTTGAGTCTCTTGGGCTTGTGACAAGAAAATTGCAGCCTTTTGAGGTAGTTGTGTTAATTACATGATTTTATTTGAGGTCAAACAGTAGATGTGGAGCACTGGAGTGAGTTTTGAATAAAGTATTATTAAATCTGAACTTAATGAAAAAGAATTACGAGATGGTTTAAAATTTTTAAATGTCGAATTAAATGATAGATTGCCCACATAAATGATAGTATTATTATCATGGTGAATGTTTAAGCAGTTTTTTATTGTATTTAATATTATTATTCTTATTAATGATGGATAAAATAAACATATACATATATAAACAACAATACTATCATTTCGAGCATGGACACGGGCAGGAGAAAAAGGATTTTGAAATTCAAAGCAATGGAATTGGAATCAGAAATGGAGCAAGATCAGAAAATCGATAGTCGAATCAGGAGCTAGAATTGAGTTAGAAGCAAGGTAAGGATGACCAGGATGATGTGGACTCCAGAGACAAAATATAGGTGGAACTTGGGGGAAAGGAAAATCCGAAGATTATCCCTACTGCATCTTCCACCGGTAAAAACAAGAAAGATAGAGGGGGAGTGGGGACGACAGGTGGTTTTGGAGGCAATCGCAAAACCTGGACCTCTCTATTCGGGGTAAAACCTAATGGAAAGTCTTCTTTCCCTCCAGTGCAAAATATCTCATCCCCAGATAGAGGTAAGTTTGTTATTTCCATTCCAAATCTGATCATAGACCATAATATAGCCCTAATGGAACAAACTCTGGTTGGGAAGTTCATGGGCCCTAGACCAAATATTGAAGTTGTCAAGGAGTTTGTTAAAAATAAATGGAGAACTAGTGGGAAAGTCTCAGCTGCTGCTCTTCCAAAGGGTTTTTTTGCGTTTGAATTTACTTGCAAAGAGGATATCATGGCTGTAAGAGGTCGAGGTCCTTGGGTGATAGGGAAATCTTCCCTGGCTCTAAAGAAGTGGTCCTCCCACTTGGATCTATTGGATTCCATCTTTGAGAATGTCCCAATCTGGGTTAGACTTCTAGGCCTGCCCTTGGAGTACTGGAGTGAAGACATCTTCCATGGTATTGCGAGCTCCTTTGGTGAGCTCCTTTCGATCGACACAATGATAGCTGCTAGAAAGAGATTGGTTTTTGTGAGGATATGTGTGGGAGTTCCACAAGAAGCAGATTTACCATCATCGATTGAGATCCAATATAAACTAGGTTCCTGGGAAAAGAATATAGAGTTTGAAACCATCCCGTTTGCTTGTTTCAAGTGTAGGAAATCTGGTCATTGGGCAAAAAAATGCCCCTTAAATGCTACTGCAGAGAGAGAAAAACCAGCACAACTTGGAAAAAAGGAGTGGAAAAAAAAGAAGAATGACTCAAGAGAAGAAAGGAAGGAAAATAAAGAGCAGGAATTGGAAAACAAATAATCCAATATTCAGAAAAGCTCTTCAGAGATTGAAGTGGTCTTGGAGTATAGAGGTGAGATCCCTAATGATCCTCATAACTTGAATCTTGTTAAATTGTCTCCTTCAAAGGAAAGGGGTTCTAATGAGGGCACCCTTGTTGGAGAAGGAGATCGGAACCTTTCTTCCTCCTTATCCCAAATGACAGTCCCTTCCGATAGAAATGAAGAGATCTCGGGTCTGGAGGATATTCCTAGTGAGGGCCTATCCTTGGTTCTGAAAATCCCTCTTCTCTCCCCGTTTTCTGATAATCTTCCCCCTTAGGGTGTAGAGTACCTGATGGATCCCAACTCCACTGTTAGGGTTTTAGAATCCCTTGAAAAATAGGATTACTTAGTTAACCTATCCAGTAATGTCTTGTTTTGTCAAGAGAATGGTAATATGGACACCCTACCTTGGGAACAAAGAATACCAAATGAAAAGGACTGGGAATCCAGTAGAGAGACGGACAGTCAAGATGAGACTAATAAAGAGGAGAATACATCAAAGAAGAAGACAGAAAAAAACAAACAAGGGAAGACCACTTTGGCATTTCTATCAAATCAAGAGTTAAGGCAGATTGTGAAGCAGTAAAGAATTCAAGAGGTAAAAAGCCTTCAAAAAAGAAAAGAAAGCTGAATAGCTTTCAGGATATAGCGGATGCATCTCAGAAAACCATCCTGGAATGTCTTAACTCCCCCGGTATATAATGAAGATTATGTCCTGAAATATCAGGGGACTCAATAGCCCCCACAAGCAGTATGTTCTTCGCAATTTTGTTAGAGATCACAAACCTGACATTCTTTTAATTTAGGAAACTAAAATGTCTAAGGAGAAAATTGAAAAGATGAAACTTTTTCAGTATTACAGTAACCAGAGCAATAACTCGAATGGCACTTCGGGAGGCATTGTTACTTTCTGGAATAGCCACAACATCAAAGAAGATCCGATATTGGAAGGTACGAATCACATAGTTACTAGATTCACACATATAAAAGATAACTTCAGCTGGATTCAAATGAATATATATGCTCTTAATGGAAAAGGAATGAGAAAATCTTTTTGGTTGGAATTAGCTAGCATTAGGAGGATTTTTGATAAAGAAGCTTGGATTGTTATGGGGGATTTTAACACACCCTTAATAAATAGTAAAATATTTGGGGGATCCCAGATTAATTTGGAGAGTAAAGAGGATCTTCAGAATTTCATTGATAATCAAGGGTTGATTGATCTGGATCTTCATGGAGCCTCCTTCACCTGGTCCAATCGTAGAAAGAGGATGGATCTCATACAGGTCAGATTAGATAGATCTTTGATCTCCAATCATTGGTATTTTTATTACTATTGCTCCCTTAAAGCTCTCACAAGAATTGGTTTTGATCATTCTCATATCAGTTTCACTGCAGATACAATAAAAAAGAAGAAGAATACTCCTTTCAGATTTGAAAAAATGTGGATCTCTTATCCTGCTCTTAAAGAGGAAATATGGAAATGGTGGAATATAAGAATTCAAGGAACTGCTATGTTCAGAATTGCTAAAACATTAAGAGAAGTGAAATGTAATTTAAAAAAATGGAAAAAGGAATCTTTTGGGAACATCTTTAAGATTAACTCCAATCTTCAGATGGATCTAGGAGAAATTCAATTTAAAATATAGAAGGAGCATTACTTGAATGACACTAAGGAAAAAGAGAATGAACTCCTTACGAAGATGCATGACATAATTGGAAAGGAGGAGGAGTTCTGGAGACAAAGATGAAGAGCTCTTTGGCTGTCTGTAGGAGATAGAAACAACAGGTACTTCCATCTTTCGGCTTCGAATCATAGAGCTGTAAACAAAATATCTCAAATAGATGTTAATGGAACCAGGTATGAGGAGGAGGAGGATATTAGAAATCAGGCGAGCTCCTTCTTTAAACATCTTCTCTCGGCAAGTAATGAAATAAACCAAAATGAGCAGGATCAATTAGTTGAAGCTATACCAAGAATTATCAACCAGGAAAACAACTCTTTTTTGACAGCTATCCCCACCAATGAGGAAGTCAAGCGGGCTATCTTTTCCTTTGATGGGAGTAAAGCTCCTGGCCCTAATGGTTTCCCTTTATTTTTCTTTCAATGGCTCTGAGAGATTGTTGAAGAAGATGTGGCTAATGCTATTAAGGAATTTTTTGGATCCAGATGTCTTCTACAAGAATTAAATGCTACTTTCTTTGTTCTCATCCCCAAGAAACCTGGAACTAATAAATTTGAGGCTTTTAGGCCTATCAGTCTCTGTAACTCTTTATACAAAGTCATCTCTAAGGTCTTAACCTCTAGATTCTTAACTTTTCTGCCTTCCTTGATTTCTCCTCAACAGAATGGCTTTGTTCCTGATAGACAAATCCTTGATTCTATTGTTACGGTTCACAAGAATATTCATTCCCTTGTTGAGTCGAAGATCGAAGGCTTCTTATTAAAGCTTGATATCACAAAAGCCTATGATAGAGTCAATTGGATTTTTTTATTTAAAATCTTAAAGGCTTTTGGTTTTAATAATAGGTTTATCCAAATGGTGGAACAACTTGTGTCCATGGCTTCCATATCGATTATGGTCAATGGATTCCCTACCTCTTTTTTTGAGAGTACTAGAGGTCTACGGTAGGGTGATCCTATCTCTCCTATTTTATTCACTATTATGGCTGAAAGTTTAGGCAGGAATCTGAAAATTTTGGTTGACTTTAAATTTCTTTCTGGTCTCAAACCTTCCTCGGGAAACCTGGTGTTCTCCCATCAACAATTCGTTGATGACACTATGCTTATGGGTCAAGCTACTATGTCTGAAGGAAAATCTATAAAACAGTTGCTTGACAAGTATGGGAGAGCTTTAGGATAGCTGATCAACAATCAAAAAAGTTCTCTATTCTTCTTCAAAACTCCGGTTCATAGACAGGGCAAAATTTTCAGAATTCTGGGTTGTAGGGTGGATTCCTTTCCTGCCACTTACCTTGGTCTTCCTTTAAGCATGAAACCTCCTGAGTCTTTCTGGCTCTCGTTGGTGGAAAGATTCAGAAAGAAGCTTGTAGGTTGGAAAGGAGCCCAGCTAAGTCAAGTTGGTAAGCTTCAGCTCCTCAAAGCCTCTCTCCAGAATCTTCCTATCTATGCCCTGAGCCTTTTTAAGATTCCTACTAAATTTTCTGATGCCATTGAAAAATTCAAAAAATATTTCTTTGGTCGGGTGTAGAGGAAAATAAAAGACTTCCCCTAATTGACTAGAATTTGGTTTGTAGATCTAAAAAGAACAGTGGACTTGGTTTAAGAAGAATCGGAACTGTCAATAAAATCCTCTTAGCTAAACAAATTTGGAGAATCTTCTCTTCTTCTAGGGAGTGGATTGATATTCTGGCTAGCAAATACTTAGAAAACAATTGTTCTTCCATTATTAAGAAAGACCGCTACCTTCTTCCCAGAGGGTCTACATGCTAGAACAATATAATCATTGGAAAAAAGATTGTGGATGATGGTACTGGATGGCAAGTGAGAAATGGTAATCATACCAGATTCTGGGAGGACAGATGGCTTTTTAAGGAACCCATGATAAAAATCAACTCCTTTAGAGAATGGGCTGAGAATTGTAAGGCATGGTTTGGAACTTATGTGAAATATTACAAAGTGAATGGTAATTGGGTGGACTTGTGTAGTGTCAGTTAGGATTTTTCTCTCATCCAGTCTTCGTTGATGGTTGTTAGACTTAGTTCTGAGTAGTTGGATGATCATGCGGTTTGGATCGATGAACCCTCTAGCAATTTTTTTGTGTCATCTGCTTTTTCCAGGATCACTTCTTCTCTGGATCATCCTCCCTTCTGGTCTAAAGCTTGGTTCAAACATTTGATACCTAAAATTAATATCTTCTTCTGGATCCTTCTCCAAAACAAGGTGCTCACGATTGATAACCTGTGTAAACGCGGATTTCAAATTCCAAATAGATGCTTTCTTTGTAAGATGGAGGCTGAATCTGTGCATCATTTATTCCTTCATTGCTCATTTGCTGCTTCTTTATGGGAAAAATTCATCAGGTTATGGAACCCTCCTTGGGTTTTCCCTTTGTCCATTGAAGATTTATTTTCTCAATGGAAAGCCCCGACAAGGAATCCAATGCTCGGGCTTTTTTGGGATTTATCCTTCCCTCATATTGCTTGGGGCCACTGGAAAGAATGCAACAACATAATTTTTAGGGACAAAGAAGCCTCTGTGGATATTGTCTTTGATAAAATTGCCAGATCCCTGAAGGAAAATTTCAATGTCGTGGCCCAGAAGGACAGAAAGCCCATGAATGCGGAGCATTCGTTCTATGATTTAATTGTTGCTAAGGAATAGAATATTAGTCTAAATTTGTCTAGTATTGTTATGAAGGCCAAGAAGGATAGAGAGGGAGTTTGCTGGTCTTTTTCGCCAGACCGGTGGATCAAAGCTAACTTTGATGGTGCGGCTAAAGGCAATCCGGGGGCGGCGGGCTGTGGAGGAGTTATAAGGGATTCCTATGGAAATTTCATTGGAGCGATTGCCTCGCCTCTTTCCTCTCAAACTAATCATCTAGTGGAGGCAGCTGGCACTTATCACATCATCAATTTAGCACAAAGTCTTAACATTAAAAATTTGGGGCTTGAAGGAGATTCCAAAAACATAATTGTCTGCCTACATGGCAAGTCTCCCCCCTCGTGGACCATCAATTCATGGATTGAGGATGCCATATTGAACTTGGCTAAATTTGAAAAAGTTAAAATATCACACGGTTATAGAGAAGCCAATGATGTTGCGGACTTTTTTGCTAATAAAGGAGTTAGGAGTAAAGATGTGCGTACCTGGCTAAATATTAGCGATCTAAACTCTAATGTCTGCACCCTATTAAATTATGATAAATCACATGGAAAAGCGACGTGTTATCCCTTTAATGAGGACATGTTGGATCTTTCACATCATAATCATCAGAGTGCATGGGACCCAACCCAATGGCGTAATCTGCAAGAGAACTCCACATGCTTTGTGGGTTCTTAGATTTGGTGGGGCCAATTTTAGTAAATCTTGTGTTTGGGTCTACCTCACTGTGTTGGCCGAAATGGGAGGAGATAGAAAGTGAATTGAGCTGGACAACTATGAAATACACATGAAAAATGCCAAGGTTTGGAACAAGATTAAAAGTAGAGGGTTGATCCCTTTCCTGGAGAAGCTTTATGGCTCTAATAAGGAGGCTACGGATCTCTTTGTTAAAAATTGGAATAATGGTAAATTGACCCTGTTTGGTAGGAATGTGGAACTTAGCGAAAATCTTATTGCTGATGTTATGGGATTATCTATTGAAGGGAAGAAGTTCTATAGGGACAGGACTTTTTTCGATGAAGCAGTGATCAGATTTCCTAAAAAGGACAAGGAAAGGCTAAGTATGGTTAAAATTGCTAACACCTACTTCGATGTTGATACCATAAAGGCTATTTGGAGAAAGGTTTTGCGGGTTATCATGGAGTACATTACGGTGGACAGGCGCTTCACAAAAGTCTATGGCTATCACTTTTCTCTTCTCAACCATTTCCGATACAAGGTAAGGGTCTCTATCCCCTATTATCTTTTCTGCTCCTTAAAGAAAAGATTGGAGGATAATAAGAAAAACCATAAAAGATACCCCATTCTGCACACTGGGTTAATAAGGTTGATTGTTGATTATCTCTATGTGCCCGCTCCTGCTATTCTAGAAACCAGCCCTGATTCTGAGAGTGATGATACTGAGCCCAGTGGCTCAGAGTATTTTCCTAACTCTAGTCTGGCTAGAAAAGTCCCTAGCTTGCATTTTATTCCTTCTAGGAATTCTGGTAAATTCTGCGTTGAGCTTGAGCCTGATAGCCCCTCCCTTAAGATCAGCTCTTTTGATAAGAAACCCTAGGCCAAAAGCCTTGTTTCCTACTCCGAAGAGTCCTCTAAGTCGGAGAAGTCTGACGCCAACAAAATTGAGCTTTGTGCTGATCTTCTGTCGGACATACACATTAATGATTACTCCCCTGTTACTCCTAACCCTGAGAATACTTGCCCTAATACTGGAAAAAAGCCCTCTCTGGATTATCTAAACCTAGCCAAAACCAATTCTAAGTCCCACTCCAAACTCTTGGATTGGACTTTCTCTAAAATTAATGAGTTGAATATTAAAAACTGGGCCCTGCAAAGCAAGATTGGTGAGATGGGAGCTAAGATTGTTGAGATGGAAAATAAAGATGTGGATCATAGTAACAGAAATATTGACTCCAGAGTTGAGAACTGATGGAATACCATCAAAACCGTTGTTGAGCAAAACAACTGTATGGCAAGACACAATGCCATTATCATTAACGCGATGACTGAGAAGCTTGATAAAGCCCAGTAGGGGTCTCTGGTGGTGGATCTGGAGGAAACTAAGGATAAAAGTTAGGATACGGAAGCAGGAATTTCCAGAAGAACCAGAGCCAATCTGAAACGCAAGGCCCCCCTTACTCCGAAGATGATTCAAACTTTTTAAAAGGGTGTTAATGATATGCAGAAACTAGAGGTGGAGACGGAGTCTATCCTTATGACTCTGAATTAATGGTTGGGGTTTTCTTTGTGCTTACTTTTCTATTCCTTTCATCTTGACCTTTCTGGTCCTTTTCGTTTGGTTGTTGCTGGTCTTTTCTCGGGCAGCTAGTTTTTTTGGTGGGACTTTGGTGTCCTCTTTTCTGTTTTGTAAACTTTGTGGTTTCAGGTCCCTGTAAAATAATACTATCATTTTGAAGATTTACTAGTAATGTACTATAAAGTTTAAATAATAAAATTACTAAAATATAATGAGTCAATCACGTTATCACTGAAATTTGCTTATTGATTGGAAACAAAAAAATAAAATTGATACTTGTAATCGAGGCAAGTAAATGGTAATAATAATTATTTTATTTTTTTACTATTGACAACTAATCCCCTGCTAGAGGGCGTTGCCATCTTCTCCTAGCCCAGCATAGTGGAATAACAATACAGAAAAAGAAAAAAAGAAAAAAAGTAAATCATTCTTTAGTATATAATTAGGGTTTTTTAATATTTATTATATTTGTTTTGGTCTAAGTTTATTCTTTAGGAGATTAAAATGAAATGGATTTAAAATAATAAACTCACATCTAAATTGATATTTTATTATAATGTTGTAATAATCCAGGGTTATAATTATGCAATATGGTAAGGGAATTTGATTGTCCCAATTTATTGCTGCAAAGAGCTCAATGAGATTGCCAAGATCTCAGCGATTAAATAATAATAATATTTGTTGTTTTAAATGCTGATTTTATTATCCCATATAATAGTATGAGTTAATGTTACTAAAATGTCAAAATTAATGAACTTATGAATAATGCTTGAGCAGAAAATAACAATGATGGCATTGAAATTGAGTATTATTAATAAAGAAAAAGAAAGAAAAAGAAAACAATTAATATTATTGAATTGTGAGAAAAGATTAGTATTATTAAAAAAATAAAATAAATTAAATTAGAGATAATATTATCTAGAAGCAGTAATAATGGAATAATAATTATGGTAGTAAATAAGATTAGTTATGTTAATATGAGATTGATTTTTAATAAAATTCCATATTGTTGTCATTATTTAATTTGGTGGTTAAATATCAATTAAATAGTACTACTAAGGAAGTAAATGTGATAAGTAAAATAAAGTTATGACTAAAATCACATTTTAAGTGAATATGAGTAATTTGAAGGGAAACTTTGAGATCATTTTCACGGTAGAAAAAAGTGTAATGAAATATGTTCTAGAGTTGAAAGAGAGAGTAGTAGTTACACAAATGTTATCTTTGAACATGTCATTTGGGAATGTAAGATTAGTTTCAATTAGGGTGGAATTTAAATATGAGTAAATGAGTGGATAGGAAAAGGAAATGGTATCAAGTAATGTTAATGATTTTAATAGCAACATTAGTATAAATATTAAAAGGGCATGACAAGTTTAAATTAAGTTGGAAAGTAAATATTAAATTATGTCTATATATATTTATGAAGGAAAAGGAGGCTAGTCCAATAAGTATGGTTACATAAAGAGGATTGACATAAGAGGATGAAGTTAAAATATTTAAATATGGAATTTGAAACATTTTGTGATTGTGGATTAATAAAAAAAATATTAGGAGTATTATATAAGGAAAGTAATAATATTAGATAATCCTGATTTAGTTAGGTTTACTCGGTTATTGATTTAGGGTGTGCACGATTAACTCTTGTCACCAAATCTCTCTGGTCCTTCATCTTCCCACTCTCTAGCAATGTGTTTAAGATGGCGTTGCATGGGGAACATCATCTGATGCATGCAATGTCACTTCCATGTCAAACATAGAAGTGCGGTCTAGTGTAGGTATGCATGCTTCGAAAAAAAAAAGTTGGATTTTTGTAGCGAAAATTTATGGGAATGACAAATTTATTGTGACAAATAGGACATTTCAAAATGTGTTGTGTTTCAAAACATTTTAAGTTTTTTAACTTACAGTTCACAACATACCAAACCCATGAATTTTTAAATTGTGTAAATTTAGGCTTGCATTTCAAATAGAAAAAACACCATTCACTTAAACAACTCTTAAATCATTCACTTCAACAAAACTCACAAATGCAGAATCAAGTTATGATGAATAGTAAAATAATAAATGCTTGTAATTTAAGATTTAATATGTCCATGGGTAATCCCACAATAGTGGTTTATAATTTTTGGCCAAACTTGACACTGAAATTATTATTTTTAACTAAATCTTCAGATTCGGGCACCTATAGCGGCTAAACCATGAGGAGTTTGAAGATGATGCAAACTAGAATCTCGTCACATTTTATCTGTAGATTATAAATATTTTTTTCAAGATTTTTAGAATCAGATTGCACTTCTTTTTCCATCTCCCACAAAAACTGGTTTTTTTCAAAAAACAACATTTTTCACAAGTGACGCACACCGTATAACGCATAACTTTTTTTCCATGAAGGCTAAAAAATTTATTCTTTCAAATTTAGATTTTTAACTCTGATAGATAGTGCTTCCACTTGGTTAGATAGTTTTTTATTGAAATTTTTTTATTTAATCAAGTTTGAAAGTCAAACCAATTATAATTCAGACGTAGCGCGATTGTATAACACGTAACTTTTTCATATATATATCGAAATTTAATTATTATTATTTGGTTGGATAAAGGACTTCAATATCTAGTGCACTCATATTTTTCAAAAAAATAAATTGATCATCTGCTCATTTTCCACATGTGAGAACAAAGACCTTCATTTTTGATGAAAAAACAATGTTTAATAAAACTAAAAAAACAAATACATAATAAAACCAAAAATTATCAAAATTATATTTGTTGGATAGCTCGTTCCAAGTACTACCTGATTCTAGTTGGGTTTCTGAAGATTCTACCATTTACATGTTCAAACTGAGCTTCGAAGTGAAATAATATGGAGTTTTTTTGTGTTAGAGGGTGGGAAGATGGGAAAAGGGGGATTCGCTCGAACTAGGGTTTGAGCGGACCCCCTTTCCACAATGTGGAAATGGAAGTTCCAAATGTAAATGGGTTTGCTCGAACCTTGAGTTCGCTCGAACCGCTCAAAACATTTTATTTTTTTGCATGGGTGATTTTTTTGGAAGTTTTCCTTCATCACTCGAATTGTAAACCACTATTGTGGCTTCACCCCCATTCTTTATTCCTTAAGTCCAAGTCTCAATTTAGAATCTAAAGTTTTCAAATAGGGGAATAAAAAAAGAGGTGGGAAGAAAATGGTCATAAACCATGGAAAATATCCTCCATATATATCAAAGATTTGGATTATGTGATTACTTTAAGATATGTCGGGAAATGTTAAGGAAGTGGATGCATGTGAATTATAACACTGATTTGAGATCTAGATTAGTCTTTAATACTTCCAAGCAATCCAAAGTACCAAAGAAGGAAATGTCACATAGGATCTTTCATTTCATTTTTTATTTAACTCTTTCCTCAGGAGTAACCTTGGTATAAGGATAATTGAGGGGTAAGTGGTCAAGACTTTGACTATTAGGTCATATGCAATCTTTAATAAAGTTGTTATTGAACATTACAATAAATATCAAACTGCCTATAATTTTCTATCATTTTACCTTTAATATAATAACTATATGGATGGTTAGTATCCATATAATATTTATAATTTAAAAATGATATTTATTCTTTTAGATGTTTCATTGTTATTAAAAGTCACAATAAATATTGATTCCTCTATTGGTGGATACTCATCACTTTCAACAAAAACCCTCTTGGTTCACTCAATTGAGGCTTCTTTAGCCTTTACCATCTTTTTTTGGAATCTTACTTATCTTATTTGGTTTTGTATCAATATTCTTTCTTCGTCCATGTACATCTCATGAGCTATCATTATTTCTGCAAAAAATAATCTTAATCTCTTGATATCTCCTTTTGGCATGGGTTTTTATATTTGGAATTTTACTAATCCTTTTATTCATCCCTAATGGCTTTATCGTACCTACTTTAGTGGTATCATCTTCTTAGGATCACCCTTCATTCCTTGTATCAACCCATAGGTTCCTAACCCCTCTCATTTACAAAAATATTTATTATTAATACTTCTTTCCTTTGTAGTATTCTTTACCATAAAATTATCTCCTTATTTTTGTAGAACTTTTCTCCTTTTACACATCAAAAAGAGGGGTGTAAAAATAAAAGAATGTTTTTATGATAAAATATAGGCCTAAGTTTTGGATTATTTATGTAAGAGAAATAAATCCTAGGGTGATGAAATATTTGTAACAAGGTAAAATAAAGATGGATATGGATTATACCATGAACTAAAGAAAAGAATATGTCACTTATCAATATATTGTTGCACTAGAAGACATTCTCATCAAGGTGGGGATAAATGGGAAATGGTATAGATATAGAAACAATTAAATCTTAGTGAAAATTGAGTCACTAATTAATTGACTAATGTGGATGGTAACTTTTTTATATGTCACAACCAGATCAACTTAAGATCTAAGTGAGAACCAAGTTTCAAATATGATACTAACCATGATCCCTATAAATTAAATTTTTTTGAAAGTTTAAATTTTCATTGCATATCATTTTACCTGTAAACAAACATATTAAACTAGTAAAATCCTTTATGAAGTAATTTTCATTCCACGAAATATTTTGGTAACTAATTATAGTCATCATCAAATTCGTCCCTACTCTAGTAAGATTCCAAGATGAATCTATGCTCACTTGCAACTTTGGTATCTCTACTAAACACGAGAATTTAGTCCTATTTGTAACAATTTTATAGGAGTTAGTGGAGTTTTTTATTTACCTTTTTGTGGCTCAGGATTTGTACTTCCTATTAACCTATCTTCCTCTTTTCTTTAGTTCTTTTTTTATTGGTTATACTCTATTGTTATTTCAGTAATATTTTTATTTTACCTTTACCTCTAGTTAATTACATCTCAAAATATCAACTACTTAATATCTCATCAAAATTATTCACATAATCCCTTCTTGATCTTGCATTCCCTAGCATAGTTATGGATTCAATACTTATCTCTTATTTGGATACTCTTCTTGAATTTGTAGCATAGGGGGTGACTCCTAATTTGGACAGTTCACCTTTTCAAGGTGTCATTTTATCTTAGGAGATCATTTTTTTGGCAATTTGTCATTATTTAATGATTTTCATAAATATTATAGGGATCTCCCATCCTTATTCAATTATATCAATGATTTTAAAATTATTTTATATTTCCCTTATATCCTTTTTCTCCTCACTTATTTATCTTTCCTAAAATACTAAAATTTTCATCATATTTTCTTTTGTAAACATACACTTTTACTTACTATATTATCTAACTATTCTTCACTCAATTTTAGAGGATTTTTTAAGATTAGGGTTGACAAGACCTCAAATTATTCATTAATTGTGACCTTTATGTTTGATAGTTCCAATTTAAAATATGATTCATGAGTTAAAAATTTAAATGGTGCAATACCCCTACTTCTACACCTTGTTTTGAGATTTATTGCTTGTGAAACCTCTATCGAAAGACTTTGTATATTCATCATATTCTTTTATGGAATTTTCTAATTTGGTTAAATTTGGTTTCTCTTTTAATATGGATATTTATTCTTTTAGATGCTTCATTGTTATTGAATATCAAAATAAATATTGTTTCCTTTATTGGTGGATACTCATCACTTTCAACAACCCTCTTGGTGCACTCAATTGAGGCTTCTTTAGCCTTTTCCATCCTTTTTTGGAATCTTCTTTATCTTATTTGGTTTTGTCTCAATATTCTTTCTTCTTCCATGTGCATCTCATGAGTTATCTTACTTGAAATGAAAGAAATTGGAATAACATTAATTTTGGAATTTGAAACAAAAAATTGAAAGCAGCCGATAGAAACACAGAACAACAAATTCAAACCCTGAAAACTAGAGATTCAAAGTCAACATGGACTAAGATGACAATAAGGGTTTTTTAGTCCTCCTAATGAGATCTGGTAGTTTCAAAGGTTGAAAGAGGAAGCAAACAAAAAGGAGATGATTTTGAGTAGAAAAAGCTGAGAGGGACTAAGATGCCAATAAGGGCATTTTAATCCTAGTAGAGGTTTTTTTGAGAGAACAAAACAATTTGGCTTGAAAAAACTTTCTCAGGTTTCCTATGTAGGGACTTGATGTTTGGAAACAAAAAATGATGCAAACGAATACAAAGAAAAGCAATGATGAATGATGAGGTAAAAATAACCTCATCATAATAAAATCTAGAAAGCTTACTTTTGCTAATTCAATCCTAAGCCTAAGCCAATTTATTAAACTTTAGGAGAAGTGAATGCTTATTTTAAGGAAAATTATGCATTCTTTCTTTCTTTTGATCAATTGAGGAAATTTACCAAATCAGGTTTAATGGGTTGATTTGAGCATTTTTGTAGGGAATAACAGGTCATCATGCGGCTATTGCAAAAGTTTAGCCAACACGTGCATCAAGAGTAATGTCGTGAACCCACTCCTACATGCCTGGATGATGCGTTGAAGATTTAGTTTCAATTTCTTTAAATTTTGTTGTTAAAAACTTTATGGCTCTTCTCGAGCCTTATACATGTTTTAAAGCTTTAAAGACATCAAAGTTAGTTTGAAGTTAAGGAATAATTTATCAATGGCTATCCATGCCATCTTAAATTTAGGATTTAGTTAAGAAGTTATCTATAAAACTGTAATTTCATAAGTAGTGAATAAGACAGAAAGGAAGTATCGTTATGTTGTTCACATGGTTTTTCAAAGAACTATTAAAATGAGTTATCTGACTTCTGTAAATTGGTAACTGTTGAATTCCAAATGATGATGACTATTTCAATAAAAGGATTTGAGAACTGTATCTTATTTGATTTAATTACAAAGTATTAGCCCACAAGCTGGCCACTCGAGGGGAGTTAGCCTAGATAGATAAGTATTTTATTGTTAAGTTATTTACTTTGTTAAAAGTAAATTGTTTTTCAGTAGGAAGTAGCAAGTTGAAGAGTCAAGTCTGTTGTTCCGGAGCACCACTATTTTTAGTTTGATTAAGTTATCTTTTGTAGTTGATAAAATTCCTTTACTGTTTAAAAGATGTTTAATTGTATATTCCCTTACTTTTCTATTTATGTAATACAATAGTTGTTTAGTTTGCCTGTTTCCAAACTTTCTAGTTTATTCGTAATGCTTTCTAAATTAGTTATCTTATGCTTTTTAATTTAGTATTTCTGGATTTTCTTAGAATAAGATTAATTTCTAGTTAAAAAGTAATGGCCTTAGATTAGACTTGATTTTCGTAGTTTAAAAGAAAAATAGAAAAATATAAAATGGGTTATTCAAATAATCTCCTTTTGTAAACTGCCTTGGACACTACTCGGTCGACTAGTTGACATTCAATTATTCTAAAGTAGTAGGACCTAACAACAACCTATCACTTTTTGGCGCTGTTGTCGGGGACTTCTTAAAAATTCTTTGTGGTTAAGTGTTATTAGGAGACGGTTTGAATACAAAGTTTTAAGCCAAAATTTTCTTAGTCAGGTTTCTTTTCTGCATGGTCTAGAAAAGAGGCCCTCACGAACGTTTTATACCAAAGACCCCCCCAAGATACGTACCAATCATACATAGGGAATCCCAAGGCTTAGACAACCACACTTCTGAAGAATTATTTGAGCCTACTCCACCAGAGGCTTTCCATTATTTACCTGTCAAGCAACTGGCAGGACAACTAGTTATAGAGGACATTTTTTTCGAGGACCATACTTTTCTGGACATCATGGGAAATCATAGAGCTGAACCTAACCACAATGAACCTCAGCCTCCTAGAACCTTTACTTATCCTATTACATTGGATGTTGATGATGATACTGTCATGAAGAAAATTTCTCCAGCTTTCCTTCGAACCTTCCGTGGTTTATCCTCGGAAGACCCAGACCAATTTCTCTTTGAGTTTAAACTCTTATGCCAAACTTATGATTATAAGAACGACAACCAGAATTTGAAGCTCTTTCCATCAACTTTGAAGGACTCAGCAATGTGTTGGTTCATGGGATTGGGTTCTGGTAGTATAACATCCTAGGAAGAAATGGAGACTATTTTCTTGCAAAAATACAAGAGTTACTGTAGGGTAAGTGATCGTAAGGAGGAGTTGTTTAAACTGAGGCAAAACAAGGATGAAAGTTTGGAGGATTATCTTTATAGGTTCCTCTTCCTCTCCAAAATATGTGGAGAAATGACCATTAGCGTAGAGATTCTCAAAACAATATTTCTTAAAGGTCTTGATGATGACACTCAAAGAAATCTTGATTTAATGGGAAAAGGTGACATATCTCAAATAACTCTTGAAGAAATATGTGAGTTATGTCAGAATTTTTCCTGTACTTGGGGAGAAATCTGCAAAACTAATCTTTTTAAAGGGTCTAATGAGATAGGTATGCTTCGCAAAGAAATAGAAAATCTAAAAACGGATATTCTCGTGTATTTGAATACTACATTATTGTATACAAGATAAAACTCGCAACCCAAAGACCTTTCCCATTTATTGTCCAAGGTGTTGAAATAAACACCTATTGCATGAGTGTCCTTTGGATAAAGTCAATGTTTGTCAACTGTGTGAGAAAAAACATCCTACAAACCAGTGCGAGTTGTTGTCGGATAGTAAGAATACTAAGAAAAAAACCATTCAGGTTGAAGAATAAATACATGCCTTAAACCAACGTCATGGAGGTAATTTACCTTATAGACAGAATCCTAATCCTACATGGAGACCACAAAATAACTGGGCTCATAATCAATGGACTCCATCTTGGAATCAATCCCTTGCACCTCAACTTAATTGGGGAACTCCTTATTGGGGATCCCCTGAGTGGACAAACCACACATGGGGAAATTGGTAGTGGTCAAATCAACCCCAACAATAGTGGTACTAATAAAATGCAGTCCCTCAATGGAATCGGGCATAAAATCATTTCTATACTGAACCAAGGAGGAATCAACAACAAAATTTCTTACCTGCAGCTCAAAACCCTCCTTAGAATGAGCAGGTAAAACAATCGCAACTTCTAGCGTAACCACTTCCCAATCCTAAGAATAATTGTGAAAATACACCAGTCTATTCTACCAAACATGAAAATGTTGTAGGGCTTAAAGTGATACACTTCAGAAATGTGCAGTTGTGATATGGTTGAAATCTTCAACCTCTGACCATTGAAGAAATAGTGGAGGAAACTAAGTCTAAAATTCCAACAAAAGACACATCGTCTAAGCAAGATACTACTCCTCCAGACAAAGAGCCTTTTTCAATGGCACGGGCTGCTGACTTGTCTCAGGCAGAGGAAGGTCAGTCCTTAAGTCAACATAAGGAGGATCGCATTCCAAGGAAGAAAAAGATGGCACCATATCTGAAACGTTTAAATTCCATAACTCTGGAAGATACTCTAGAAGTATCTTTGTCTACAGAAACTATGTTAATTCAGTAGATTAAGCAGTTTCAAATTGAAGTTCCCTTATTGCAAGCAATAAAGGAAATCCTTAAATTAAACCATTTAATCAAATATTTATGTATCAAAACACTAGGGAGAAAGCCAAAACTGATAAATATCATTCATATTGATGGTTATTTAGCTAATTTTTTATCTAGAAAGATTATTGCTCTAAAATACAATGATCCCGGAAGTCCACTTATAACGGTTACAGTCAATGAGGTAACAATACCAAATGCACTAGTGGATCTAGGAGTAGCTATTAATGTGATGATTGTGGATGTAATGGAAATATTAGGTTTAACTGATTTACGTCCTACAACCACAGTCTTACAAATGCAAAATCGGTTTATAGCCATCCCAAAGGGCGTCATTAAAAATGTCCTTGTCAAAGTTGATGGATGGGATTATCCAATCGACTTTCAGGTAATTCAATCACTTACACCTAAGGATAGCTATCCTATAATTCTTGGAAGACCTTGGCTGGCCACGATTGTTGCTAAGATTGATTATAGAGAAGGGGGAATGATCATTTTGCATGGCCAAGATAGCAAACACTTGTTCTTCTATCCCCCTGCTAAGCCTAATAAGCATGAAAAAGTCTAGTTTGATGAATCTGAGGAATCAAATGGTTCAAACAATTTAGCCTCCCTATCCATGGTAGTAATTAAACAACACAAGGAAGAACTGGAGGAAGAGTTAGTAAATGAAATAGCACACCTTGCTATAAACCCGAATAAGGAAGAAATGATGGATGCTCCAAGGATTTTTAGACAACCAATTGATATAAGTAGAATGGAGCACAGTTATGCTACAATGGGAATGTTGTGTCCCTTAGCAAATATGATTCCCAAAACAAGTCATTCATGTAAGGATATCACAACGTTTCACCAACTGGTACCTCATAGTTGTCATCTTAATACATTTTTGTGTCCTATGTATACTGTGACCTCGGTTCATCCTGGAACAAAATTGATAATGCTATTACAGGAAAAATCTTGAATATCAATAGCTGGTTGACAAAAACTCATGAGGATAAGTTGTTTAATGTGTTGGTACAAAGGTCTAAAGATTTTTCTTGGGATTATATGGATATTAGAAGAATTCACCCAAGTGTTTGTACTCATCATATTTACATTGACATCAGTATAAGGCCTATTCTCCAGTGGCAAAGGAGACTCAATCCTGCATTAAAGGATTTGGTCAAAATTGAGATTGAGAAACTCCTTCGTGCTGGATTTATTTATCCAATTTCTGATAGTAAATGGGTATCACCTATGGTGGTAGTCCCAAAGAAAAATGGGAAGTGGAGAATCTGTGTAGATTATTGAGAACTCAATAAAGCCACTTATAGAGATTATTTTCCCTTACCATTCATTGATCATGTCCTGGAAAACTTGGCTGGGAGAAAGTATTTATCCTTTCTCGATGGATCTAGTGGTTATAATCTAATACAGGTTGCTCTAGAAGACCAAGACAAAACCACATTTACCTGCCCTTGGGGAACATTTTCATATAGAGTGCTTCCTTTTGGACTATGCAACACTCGAGCAACCTTCCAGAGAGCCGTTCTTTCCATATTTTATGCTCTCATTAATGACTGTGTCAAAGTTTACATGGACAATTTTATAGTCTATGGGTCAACATATGAAGAAGCTCTGCAGAACCTAGATCGAGTTCTGCAAGTTTGTGAGGAAAATAGACTATCCCTTAGCCATGAGAAAATTGAAGTCATCCAATAGTTGACAATCCCTCAAACTCAAATAGATGTAAGAAGTTTTCTTGGACATGTTGGTTACTACAGAAGGTTCATAGAAGGCTTTAGTAAAATTACAGCTCCTATGTTCTCTCTTTTACAGAAAGAAGTGGAGTTTTTCTAGACATCTGAGTGTTAGCAATCATTTGAAGCAATAAAAGAAAATATTGTCTCTACTCCCATTCTAAGAGGGACAAATTGGAGTATTCCCTTTCATATCTATGTTGATGCTTCTAACGATGCTATCAGTGCAGCTCTGGGACAAGAAGATGAGAATGGGGTGGTATGCTATATATTTCATTAGCCAAAATATTACTTCGGCAGAAAAGAATTATACAACAACAGAAAAGAAATTCCTGGTTGTTTTTCACGCTATTAAGAAATTATGTCATTATATTATGGGGTATAAGGTCACCATTTATATGGAACACTCAGCTGTGAAGTACATGATGAACAAACCCATGGTTAATGGTCGAATTATGAGATGTCTATTGCTCCTTCAGGAGTTTAATGCCACGATTCTTGATAAACAAGGGAAACATAATGTGGTAGCTAATTTTCTGTCATGAATCAAACATGAAGAAGATGATAGTGCCCCTGTATAGGATGATTTCCCAGATGAAAATCTGTTTGCAGTTTCTGTAAAATCACCTTGGTTTGTAGATATCACTAACTATTTAGCTGCTTCAGAGATACCTCCTGGATTCACATCTAAGCAAAAGAAGTGTCTAATCAGAGAAAGTGCCCCATTTAAGTGGATTCATGGAATGTTATTTCGTTGTGGTCCTGACATGATTTTGAGGAGATGTGTAAGAGTGGATGAAACCTACAGAATTCTAAGGGCCTGTCATGATGACCTGTCAGGAGGACATTACTGTGCAAAGAGAACTTTCCACAAAGTTCTATGAGCTAGATACTATTGGCCCTCAATGCACAAAGACATTAAGAACTATTTTCATCATTGTGATGAATGTCAGAGGGTAGGAAGGCCAACTACTTCTTTAGAAATGTCGTTGCCTTAGGTAGTCCTTGAACCATTCGAAAAATGGGGTTTAGATTTTATCGGACCCATAAATCCTTCCTCTCAAGGGAAAGAGTATATATTGGTCTGCACTGACTACCTGACAAAATGGGCTGAATTTCAAGCCTTAAGAATAGCTAGGGAGGATCAGCTTGCAGACTTCCTTTATAATAAAAGCTTCCTTAAATTTGGAGCCCCTCGAACTATCGTAACTGATCAGGGACCCCTATTCATGTCTCGAGTGCTCTTGGCATTTACCAATCATTTTCAAGTAAGCCATAGGAAGTCATCTCCTTACCACCCATAAGCAAATAGTTACGTAGAAGTAACTAATAGAGAACTAGAAAATATTCTAACAAAAACGGTTTCTTTTTGAAGAAAAGATTGGGCCAAGAAACTCCTTGAAGCCATATGGGCATACAACACTACCTAGAAATCTATGACTGAATTCAACCCTTATGAGCTCGTTTTTGGGAAGAAGCCTCTTCTCCCCATTGAGTTTGAATTACAAACTCTACGAATGGCTATGGAGTTAGGTCTAGATTTAAAATGAGCCCAAGTTGAATGAGTTCTTGAATTGAGTGAATTGGATGAACTTCATTTAGACACCATCCATCAAACTGAACTAATTCAACATCAATGGAAATTATGGCACAACAAACATATTAAGGGAAAGGAGTTTCATAATGGGGACTAGGCCCTGTTATTTGATTCTAGATACAAGGATCATAAGGGGAAGCTCAAGACTCACTAGCTGGGACCTTATGAAGTGGAAGAAGTCTTTTCGAATGGAACTATTTGGTTAAAACCAATCAATGGTGACACACGAACTCTGTTGGTCAATGGTCATCGCTTATGTGTCTACCGTAAGCCAGTCAACAGGGAAGACTTTACAAGGATGGTCGAAATGCAAGTTGAGTTCCAATGTGTTGACTCTACCATGGTAGAGTCTATCTAGTAACAATGCTATGTTGTTCAAAAAATAAAATAAAATAAACGGACATGTATGCTGAGATATTTTCCTTCATTAAATATTTTTCATGTTTTTGCAAGACTTCACAAGAAGTAGAAAATAACTTCTGGGGAACCCTCCAAAGATGCTCCCGGATGTTATGATGTTGATTTTGATGCTCCAAAACTTCACGTTTTCAGGTCTGATGCTCTGGAACCTGAATAAAGCTTATCATGTTGAAGAGGTGTTCTACACTAAGATTCAAAGTTCAAGAAGTTCAAAAATTCTTTTCCATGTCACTTGACCTTTCAATCTATTGCTGCTCCAGCTACATCTTTCAATGATGCTCCAAAACCTTTCATTCCATTGGTTCTCCGGCTGCATCTTTCAGCGATGCTCTAGAACCTTTCATTCTTTAGCTGCATCTTTTAGCGATGCTCCAGAACATTTCATTTTGTTGTTGCTTTGGCTACATCTTTCAGTGATGCTCTAGAACCTTCATTTCATTCTTGTTTTGACTGCATCTTTCAGCGATGCTTTGGAACCTTCATTATATTCTTGTTTTGGTCGTACCACAAACTAATGCTTTGGAACTTAAGCACTCATTTCAAGCACGTTCACCAAATTACATGCTCTAGAACTTGTTCACTTGTTTTCTGCCACCTTTTCAAAATTTTAAATTTTTTGTGATTCTTCCACCAGAATATCCTATACATATGTCTTTCTATTTTTTCTTTAGTCATAAGTTCCATAGAGGGTTCATTCATAACCCTAAAACTTTTCATGCATCAACCAAGGAAACACATGATCTCAGTACTCTTTAAGAATAATGGAATAGAACTCAGGGGTTTAACCATGGAGCAGGAGGACCTACCAAAAATTAGGTAGGGGAGGAAATGATGAGGTAAAAATAACCTCATCATAATAAAATCTAGAAAGCTTAATTTTTCTAATTCAATCCTAAGCCTGTGCCAATTTATTAAACTTTAGGAGAAGTAATTGCTTATTTTAAGGAAAATTATCCTTTCTTTCTTATTTTTGATCAATTGAGGAAATTTACCAAAGCAGGATTAATGGGTTGATTTGAGCGTTTTTGTAGTGAATAATAGGTCATCATCATGTGGCTGTTGCAGAAGTTTAGCCAGCACGTGCCTCAAGAGTAATGTTGTGAACCCACTCCTAGATGCCTAGATGATGCGTCGAAGATTCAATTTCAGTTTCTTTAAATTTTGTTGTTAAAAACTTTATGGCTCTTCTCAAGCCTTCTACATGTTTTAAAGCTTTAAATACATCAAATTTAGTTTTCAGTTAAGGAAGACTTTTTCAATGGCTATCCATGCCATCTTAAATTGAGGATTTAGTTAAGAATTTATCTATAATACTATAATTTCATAAGTAGGGAATAAGACAGAAACGAAGTATCGTTATTCTATTCACATGGTTTTTCAAAGCACTGTAGCTTCTGTGATTTAAAGACTAATTATTAGCCTGCAAGCTGGCCACTCGAGAGGAGTTAGCCTAGATAGATAAGTGTTTTACTGTTAAGTTATTTTCTTTGTTAAAAGTAAATTGTTGTTCAGTAGAAAGTAGCAAGTTGTTGAAGAGTCAAGTCTGTTGTTTCAGAGCACCATTTTTTTTAGTTTTTTTAAGTTATCTTCTTTAGTTGATAAAATTCCTTTACTATTTAAAATATGTTTAATTGTCTGTTCCCTTACTTTTGTATTTTTTTAATACAATAGTTGTTTAGTTTGCTTGTTTCCATGCTTTCTAGTTTAGTTGTAATGCTTTCTAAATTAGTTGTTTTATGCTTTTTAATTTAGTATTTCTGGATTTTCTTAGACTAAGATTATTTTCTAGTAAAAAAATAATGACCTTATATTAGACTTGATTTCCATACTTTAAAAGAAAAACAAAAAAATATAAAATGGGTTATTCAAATAATTTCCTTCTGCAAACTGCCTTGGACACTGCTCGGTCGACTAGTTGACATTCAATTATTCTAAAGTAGTAGGACCTAATGACAGCCTATCAATGACCAATCAATTAAATGCAAGAAGTAAAATATAGTTTTTCAATTTTATATGCAAGAATAATGTTTCTAAACGCAATTAAGAGGATTAACAATGCTATTTTTTATTTTTCAATGAAATGTAATGGTACAAGAAAGGAAAACAAAAACCTATATACACTTTCACTAATGAAAATATAGGAAACCCTAAATGCAATCTCACTAATGGGTATGTGTAGGATCATGATGGGCCAAAAAGTGGCAATGAGAAAAAATCACGTTTTGAATCGGCTCAAAAACGTGGAAATGGCCTAGTTGACTTTTCTAGGTTCGGGTGACAGTACTTCTACCCAAACGAAAAACCAAAGGTAGTTTCCACAAATTGGATAAACGATTCAAATCGGATATCCGATTTTTGGAAATTGTATATTAAAAAATAGCCGACTCTTTAATTTCATTTCTCACAGTTTGACGCGGGCACAAGAGGAGAAACCCAAATCCAATATCCGTTCTGATCTGATATCTGATTTGAAAGGTATGTATTTGGTTTTTTCGATCTTGTAATCGATTTTTCAATAGATTTTGTTAAGTTTAATTAGGTTTTATTAAAAAAAATTCAAAAATACGGTTTTCTATTGATTTTTTTTTAAAACTAGAGTTTACATTGTTTTTTTATTAAAACTTAATGTTTTGAAATGGATCTTGATTAAAAATTAGTGTTGTTGATGTATTTTTATCAAAAATAAGAGTTTGTTATTGATTTTTGTGAAAAAGTATGGTTTTTTTTGGATTTTTATTAAAAACTAGGGTTTTTTTTACCATAATTTCATTTATATTGTGTAATTTCAATTAGTTTAATTATTTTTTAACTTAAATCAAGTATTATGGTTGTGAATGTAAATCCACAAATGCCAAATGCTCCACCACCTTCGCAGCCACCAATTGAAGACTTAATTGGTGAAAAATTGGGGCAATTGAGGGGCATTTGTGAAATTTATCAGACAATGCCTCGATTGAGAGATATGACAAACACATTGAAAGAAAGAATTAAAAATAAAGAAACCCTCTCCACCCAACATAATTCCTTTTATTTGTGGTGAGAAGACATGAGGGAGTATTATCGATGTGGATTGTCTTACGATGATGTAAAAGATCTCCAAATAACCAAAGCCCAAATAGCCTCTTTATTCATTGACCCCCGCACCGGTTTGCCAGTGAATTTTAATAGAACAGAAATTTCCATAAAATGGTGCATGCATAGGGACATTGTAGCTAACTTTTGGGATCATTGGTGTATGGTTTTTGATAAACTACCGAACAATAATTCTAACATACCATTTTACTTTATTAAAAAATTATATGCTGAGTTTGTGCTAGGGCATCATGTCAATTACTTTGACATTAAACCCTTCCAAGGCATCAATGGAGGTATGCCCCAGGATAGACCAAGGGTAGTTAGAGTAGTCCCGTGCCCAAATGTTCCCCTTCCTCCCCTTCCTCCGCCACCTCCAATATATCATCCAGAGATTATCGAGGATGCATCCACATAGACTATTCAGGCTATTCACTCTTTGAGTGGTCATTTGGTTTCACATGCTTCTACAGTAGCTCAACCACATTTTGGTTATGTTGGTGAAAGCGCCAATGCTGCTACATCATCCTCCTCAGGTCCACATATTTGTGTGCTACATGCTTACACTATGTGTCACCAGATATGCTTGGGTCCTCTTGTACAGCCCGTTGAGCATCCTTTGGACACTTTTTATTATGACCTCCATGATGTAGACATTATAGATCAGTCACAGGGGAGTGGAGCGCACCCTACAGAGTCCTCTCTTGCTAGAGAGGGAGATGCTAGAATAGTGACACAGGTAAGATTTAAGTTGTAATTTCATAACTTGCATTTGTTTTTAAATGAATATTAATAAGAGATAGTATCAAGTACTAATATTTATTTACATGGTCTATTTAACAGTTGATGTCTGAGGAGGAGCTCACACGGGTGACTGATAGCACCCTTAGGGCCATTTCATTTGGCTTGGACACACACGCAGTATATATTTTCGCACTCACTCATTTACATTTTATATTATATACTTTCTTGTCATTTGAATTGTGATTAATGAAATTATATAATAGCTTATATGTTTATCTTGTTTTCCTCCTGTAGGAAATACCCAGTGTGAGTGAGGTGCAGCCTCATCCAGAATATGGAGGCGCAAATCTAGATAAGGGGAAGGTAATTGAACTCAAATTGGATTGAATTAAGATTTTTAAGATCTTATATTTATTATACATACATCGACATAGATTGGTAGTTTCATATGTACTTGTCAATTTTATTTACAGGAAATTATGAGCTTTACAGATATGTTGATAAGGGACACACTACCTAGAGGAGTAGTTATTGGAACACCTCAAAGAGTAGGTGTTGAAACCCATCAAAGAGGAGGTGTCGAAACACCTAAAGGAGATAAAGAAAAAGATCAACCTAAAGAGGTACATGTGCTTATTTTATTTTTTGTTTGGTAAATAAGTTCTTATTACCAATAATCATATGCTAACTTGGATCAATTTTATGTTTTTGTTCAAATATATAGATTGGAATTTCAAATTTTGATTTGGTATATTCTAGGACTCCTGACCCTTTGAAGAGACGTATATTTCAGGTAATCAAGATTTCAATTTTAGAGTTCAATTAAAATTCAATGTATATTAATTTTGATGTTAATTATTCGATTTTAAATTATATAGTATAAATAATCTCAATTGTGGTTTGAATTTTTCCTATGCAACTACCTTCAGAGCCAACAAGTGCTTCAAAGAGGCTCCATTTTGATGATCCGCTAGTATTTTAGGATGAGATAGACATTTTGGCATGTAAATTTTGAATACATATTGAGATGGCATATGCCACATTTTGTAAAACTTTGTTTGAGTTGGCGTCGATGCCATTTTTGTATATGGACATACACTTGATTATTGGATAATTTGATATATAGAAGTTGACAATCGAAATTTAATTTGTTCCTCATGTGCATAATTAAACTCTTTGAAAATTTTATCTTGAGCAATGGTTAAATATCAATGTACAATAGCTTAAAACTGAATGGTTATATTATGTAGTTTATATTTATATCGTTGATTACATTGCATTACACATATTTCAAACTCAAATCATTAATTCACATTGCATAACTAACAACTAGATGTTCATAGATGAAAAATTTTGAATTACAATAGAGTTCTTACAAAGTCAACCTAAGCAGTTATGCAATTACTTCACATTGCATAACTAAAAACTATGAGTAGTTGTCAATTGCATTTGTTTGTCATTGAATTCTATGAGACCACATTTCTTTGAATTTTTTTTTCAAATAGTCCACTACCTTGTCTATGCTACCACATTTTTCATACATGATAGCGATCACATTAAGTTGTAATAAATTAAATGATAGCCTATGGCTATTTAATTTATACAAATTTTATTTAAATGGATGAGGTCGACTGATAGGGTAAGGTTGGATGAAATAATCATTGTTCCATGCTTTGGGTCTTACTTGCAAGATCTCCTTGGTGTCTTACTTTGTCACCTTAACCTTTAGGACCTTCTTCATGTTTAGGTACCCCTGGTTCTCCTGGCCAACCCCACTACCATCACAAATCAACCTACCAAGTCAATCTTGGTGCAATGTCTCTAACTCTTCCTTAGCCCTTAATCTACCCTAAAGACTAACATTCTCAGAGAACTAAAGCCCTTAATCTACCCTTAATCAGTAAAATGAGTTCCAAAACTCATTAAGCCTTTCCACTACTTATCCTCCTGATCACTCCTGATCAAGACATGTTCCTAAGCCTCTAACTCTATCTCAATGGTCAAAAGAAATGAACTAACTACAAAAGAATGCTTGAACTAAAGAAACTAGCTACCTACTATTCCATAGAATGCTTGGAAGACAATTGCACTACATACTACACAATTCACAGTGTCAGGATCACTCCATTAACACACAATTCAAAGCAAAAACCAAAAAAGTTACATAAATTTATCACTATCTTCTCTTGTAATCATAAATTTCCAATAATGCAAAAGCTTCCAACCTTCCTCTCAGGTCGAGGCACACCCTATATAGGTCAAAAAAAGTAGTTATGCCTCCCCTTGGTCGGACACTGTAGTTACCTTGTGGCAAATTTGTAAAAATGTACCATTTTGCACTTTTTGCCAATGTCTAGTAAAATGAGTTTCTAATCTCATCAGTAAAATGAGTTCCAAAACTCATTTAGCCTTTCCACTCCTTATCCTCCTAATCACTCATGATCAAGACATGTTCCTAAGCCTCTAACTCTATCTCAATGGTCAACATGACCTTCAAGGTAACACATCAAAAACAAAAATTCATCCTAGACTTCCTAATTTCCTAGTGTTTTCTAGGTGCTCCTGCACCACCAACCTTCCTTGATATTATTTTATAATTTATTATTTTCAAGTGAGGTCAGCCTCCTTGAAGAGTCACCTTATTTTGTATAAATACAAGGTGATGTTTGTTCATTTCCTCAATCAAGTTCATTCAGCATAATTTGCAATCCAAGCAAACGTTTGCACTTAAGTAGTAGCGCTTCATCTTGTAGCAGCAGGCCGATTTCAAGCAGAAGCACCCAAATACGTCGAATCTCTCCAAGCTGCATCGGAGCGGCGTTTTCCCTTAAGAGTCCAAAGTGCTAAAAGGAAGCAAACTTTGATGGACTATTTATCGAAAACCATGATGCTTACAGAATCTTCATCTAAGGATATGGGATCATGTTGAGACCATCTACAATAACCTCTCTCAGTTTTTGCTATCTCGAAGGCGTTTTCCCGTGGTGATGAGTTTTCAGTTGAGGGAAAAGTTGTCAAATGCAAGCAGTGTAAAGTTGCAAAGTGGTGCAACTTTCATTCTCGAACTCGTACAATCCAACGAATTGTTCCAACATGTCCGGATGGGTACATTTACGCTAGGTATGGTTCTCTTTTGCACCCAAATATGTCGAATCCCTCTGAGCTGCATCGAAGCGGAATTTTCCCTTAAGAGTCCAAAGTGCTAAAAGACAGCAAACTTTGATGGACTATTTCTCAGAAACCATGATGCTTACAGACTCTTCATTTGAGGATATGGGATCATTTTGAGATCATCTACAATAACCTCTCTCGATTTTTGCTATTTCGAAGGAATTTTCCCATGGTGATGAGTTTTCAGTTGAGGGAAAAGTATTCAAATGCAAGCAGTGTAAAATTGCAAAGTGGTGCAACTTTCATTCTCAAACTCGTATGACCCAATAGACTGTTCCAACATATTTGGATGGATACGTTTACATTAGGTATGGTTCTCTTTTGCACCCAAATACGTTGAATTGCTCCGAGCTGCATCGGAGCGGCGTTTTCCCTTAAGAGTCCAAAGTGCTAAAAGGAAACAAACTTTGCCAGACTATTTCTCAGAAACCATGATGCTTACAAACTCTTCATTTGAGGATATGGGATTGTGTTGAGACCATCTACAATAACCTCTCTCGGTTTTTGCTATCTCGAAGGCATTTTCTCGTGGTGATGATTTTTCAGTTGAGGGAAAAGTTGTCAAATGCAAGCAGTGTAAAGTTGCAAAGTGGTGCAACTTTCATTCTCAAACTCATACGACCCAACAGACTATTCCAACATGTCTGAATGGGTACTTTTACACTAGGTATTGTTCTCCTTTGCACCCAATTATATCGAATCGCTCTGAGCTGCATCGGAGAGGCATTTTCCCTTAAGAGTCCAAAGTGCTAAAAGCCAGCAAACTTTGATGGACTATTTCTCAGAAATTGTGATGCTTACAGACTCTTTGTCTGAGGATATGGAATTGTGTTGAGACCATCTACAATAACCTCTCTCAGTTTTCACTATCTCAAAGGCATTTTCCCATGGTGATGAGTTTTCAGTTGAGGGAAAAGTTGTCAAATGCAAGCAGTGTAAAGTTGCAAAGTGGTGCAACTTTCATTCTCGAACTTGTACGACCCAATGGACTGTTCCAACACATCTAGATGGGTATTTTTACGCTAGGTATGGTTCTCTCTTGCACCCAAATACGTCGAATCACTCTGAGCTGCATCGAAGCGGCGATTTCCCTTAAGAGTCTAAAGTGCTAAAAGACAGCAAACTTTGACGGCCTATTTATCAGAAACCATGATGCTTACAAGCTCTTTGTCTGAGGATATGGGATTGTGTTGAGACCATCTAAAATAACCTCTCTCATTTTTTGCTATCTTGAAGGCATTTTCCCCTGGTGATGAGTTTTCAGTTGAGGGAAAAGTTGTCAAATGCAAGCAATGTAAAGCTGCAAAGTGGTGCAACTTTCATTCTCAAACTCGTACGACCCAATGGACTATTCCAACACATCCAGATGGGTACGTTTACGATAGGTATGGTTCTCTCTTGCACCCAAATACATCGAATCACTCTGAGCTGCATCAGAGCGGCATTTTCCCTTAAGAGTCCAAAGTGCTAATGTTAATGAAATGTGGGGGCAGAAATATTTAAGGTTGGATCAAGATTCTGCAAGTCCTAGCTCTTTCCCAATCAACTTGGATCAATTACATGGAAAATGAAATTCCCAATGGACTTTTTACTTTTTTGGTTTTCAAAAAAGTGGCAAGCCACTGTAATTTGTTATATATAAATTGGAGATATTACAAAACCTGGTTCAAACGAGCATACCGACAGGAAAGAACCAGGAAGAAAACCTTTGGTTGTAGCTCGATTAAGTACAATGGCAAAAATTTGAACCGTATTTCAAAAAACATCACAATATATAGATTATTCCTATACACAGTTATGACCTTTTTACATTGTTTCACATTTCAAAATTCAATTTTTACAAAATTTGCCTATTTGAGGCATTCAAGACACAATCTTCCACAAGAGTAGTATGTTGTTGTTTTCGAGTGACAAGCACCTGTACAAAACATCAAGGTAGCAGTTAAACTACATATAATAGAAAATATGCTTATAATAACCAATCGATATTATTGTAATTTGTCACTTACCTCTCTAAAAGGATCAGAGTTTCCTATTGTTGTAGAAGGTCCATGAGCAATCATGCCAGGAATATCACAAAATTTGTCAAATGATAAATCTATATTGTAACAAAAAAAAATATGCTTAGACTAACACATCCATATTAATCTAAACATAATGAATGATGATGAATTGGTAATGCAAACTATAAAAGATGCTTTGAATAACCAATCTATATTAAAGTAATATGTCACATACCTCTTTGAAAGGATCAGAGTTGGTTAATGTTGTAGTAGGTCCATGATCAATCGTGCCAAGAATATCGTAAAATTTTTCAAATGATATATCTATATTGTCACAACAAAAAAGAGGCTTAAGTTCCATCTCATGAGCATGGCGGATCATGAGCATGGTTACAGGCGGGAGAAAAGGGATTTCAAAATTCAAAGTAATGGAATAGGAAATGGAGCAAGATGAGAAAACCGACAGTCGAATCAGGAGCTAGAATCGAGTCAGAAGCAAGGTAAGGATGACTAGGATGATGTGGACACCGGAGACAAAATACAGGTGGAACCTGGGGAAAGGAAAATCCAAAGATTAACCCTATTGCATCTTCCACTGGTAAAAACGAGAAAGCTAGAGGGGGAGTGGGGACCACAGGCGATTTTGGAGGCAATCACAAAACCTGGACCTCTCTATTCGGGGTAAAACCTAATGGAAAATCATCTTTCTCTTCAGTGCAAAATATCTTATCCCTAGTTAGAGGTAAGTTTGTTATTTCTATTCTAGATCTGATCATTGACCATAATATAGCCCTAATGGAATGAACTCTGGTTGGGAAGTTCAATGGCCCTAGACCAAATATTGAACTGGTCAGGGAGTTTGTTAAAAATAAATGGAGAACTAGTGGGAAAGTCTCAGTTTCTGCTCTGCCAAAGGGTTTTTTCGCGTTTGAATTTACTTGTAGAGAGGATATCACGGTTGTAAGAGGTGGAGGTCCTTGGGTGATAGGGAAATCTTCCCTGGCTCTAAAGAAGTGGTCCTCCCACTTGGATCTATCGGATTCCATCTTTGAGAATGTCCTAGTCTAGGTTAGACTTCTAGGCCTACCCCTGGAGTACTGGAGTGAAGATATCTTCCATGGTATTGCGAGCTCCTTTGGTGAGCTCCTTTCGATTGACACAATGACAGCTACTAAAAAGAGATTGGTTTTTGCGAGGATAAGTGTGGGAGTTCCCCAGGAAGCAGATTTACCATCATCAATTGAGATCCAATCTAAAATGGGTTCCTGGGAACAGAATATAGAGTTTGAAACCATCCCGTTTGCCTATTTCAAGTGTAGGAAATCTGGTCACTAGGCAAAAAAATGCCCCTTAAATGCTACTTCAAAGAAATAAAAACTAGCAGAACTTGGAAAAAAGGAGTGGAAAAAAAAAATGACTCAGGAGAAGAAAGGAAGGAAACTAAAGAGTAGGAACTAGAAAACAAAGAGTTTGATATTCAGAATAGCTCTCCAGAGATTGAAGTGGTCATGGAGTCTAAAGGTGAGATCCCTAATGATCCTCATTACTTGAATCTTGTTAAAATGTCTCCTTCAAAGGAAAGGGGTTCTAATGAGGACACCTTATTTGGAGAAGGATATCGGAACCTTTCTACCTCCTTATCCCAAATGACAATCCCTTCTGATAGAAACGAAGAGACCTCAGGTTTGGAGGATATTCCTAGTGAGGGCTTATCCTTGGTTCTAAAAATTCCTCTTCCCTCCCCGTCTTCTAATTTAACGGATCCCAACTCCACTGATTGGGTTAAATAATCCCTTGAAAAATAGGATTACTCAGTAAATATATCCAGTAATGTCTTGTCATGTTAAGAGAATGGTAACATGGACACCTTACCTTGGGAACAAAGAATACCAAATGAAAAGGATTGGGAGTCCAGTAGAGAGACGGATAGTCAAGATGAGACTGATAAAGAGGAGAATATATCAAAGAAGAAGATAGAAAAAAACAAACAATGGAAGACCCCAAGTGGCATTTCTACCAAATCAAGAGTTAAGGTAGATTGTGGAGCAGTAAAGAATTCAAGAGGTAAAAATTCTTTGAAAAAGAAAAAAGAGTTGAATAGCTTTTAGGATATAGCGGATGGATCTTAGAAAACCATCTCGGAATGTCTTAACTCCCCCAGCATATAATGAAGATTATGTCCTAGAATATCAAGGGACTCAATAGCCCCCACAAGTAGGATGTTCTTCACAATTTTTTTAGAGATCATAAACCGGATATTCTTTTAATTCAGGAAACTAAAATGTCAAAGGAGAAAATTGAAAAGATGAAACTTTTCCAGTATTACAGTAACCAGGGCAATAACTCGAATGGTGCTTTTGGAGGCATTGTGACTTTTTGGAATAGCCACACTATCAAAGGAGATCCTATATTGGAAGGTATGAATCATATAGTCACCAGATTTACACGTATAAGAGATAACTTCAGTTGGATTCAAGTGAATATATATGCTCCTAATGGAAAAGGAATGAGAAAATCTTTTTGGTCAGAAATAGCTGTCATTAGGAGGATTTTTGATAAATAAGTTTGGATTGTTATGGGGTATTTTAACACACCCTTAATGAATGATGAAAAATTTGGGGGATCCCAGATTAATTTGGAGAGTAAAGAGGATCTTCAAAATCTCATTGATAATCAAGGGTTGATTGATCTGGATCTTCATGGAGCCTCCTTTACTTGGTATAATCATAGAAAGGGATGGATCTCATACAGGTCATATTAGATAGATCTTTGCTCTCCAATCATTTGTATTTTGATTATTACTACTCCCTTATAGATCTTACTAGAATTGGTTCTGATCATTCTCCTATCAGTTTCACTGCGGATCCAATAAAAAAGAAGAACACTCCTTTCAAATTTGAAAAAATGTGGATCTCTCATCCTACTCTTAAAGAGGAAATAAAGAAATGGTGGAATATAAGAATTCAAGGAACTGCTATGTTCAGAATTGCTAAAAAGTTAAGGGAAGTGAAATGTAATTTTAAAAAGTGGAAAAAGGAATCTTTTGGGAACATCTTTAAGATTAAGTTTGATCTACAAATGGATTTGGGAGAAATTCAATTTAAAATACAGAAGGAGGGTTACTTGAATGACACTAAGGAAAAAGAGAATGAGCTCCTTACGAAGATGCATGACATAATTGGAAAGGAGGAGGAGTTCTAGAGACAAAGATCTAGAGCTCTTTGTCTATCTGCAGGAGATAGAAACAACAGGTACTTCCATTTATCGGCAAGAAAACACAGAGTTGTAAACAGAATATCTCAAATAGAAGTGAATGGAACTAGGTATGAGGAGGAGGAGGATATTAGAAAGCAGGTGAGCTCCTTCTTTAAACATCTTCTCTCGACAAGTAATGAAATAAACCAAAATGAGCAGGATCAGTTAGTTGAAGCTATACCAAGAATTATCAACCAGGAAAACAACTCTTTTTTGACAGCTATCCCCACCAATGAGGAAGTCAAGAGGGCTATCTTTTCCTTTGATGGGAGTAAAGCTCTAGGTCCTGATGGTTTCCCTTTATTTTTCTTTCAATGGCTCTGGGAGATTGTTGAAAAAGATGTGGTTAATGTTGTTAAGGAATTTTTTGGATCCAGATGTCTTCTAAAAGAATTAAATGCTACTTTCTTGGTTCTAATCCCCAAGAAACCTGGAGCTAATAACTTTGAGGCTTTTAGACCTATAAGTCTCTATAACTCTTTATACAAAATCATCTCTAAGGTCTTAACCTCTAGATTCTTAACTTTTTTTCCTTCCTCGATTTCTCCTCAACAGAATGGCTTTGTCCCTAGTAGACAAATTCTTGACTCTATTGTTACGGTACACGAGAATATTCACTCCCTTGTCGAGTCGAAGACTGAAGGCTTCTTATTAAAGCTTGATATCTCAAAAGCCTATGATAGAGTTGATTGGATTTTCTTATTTAAAATCTTAAAGGCTTTTGGTTTTAGTAATAGGGTTATCCAATTGGTGAAACAAATTGTGTCCACGGCTTCCATATCGATTATGGTCAATGGATCCCCTACCTCTTTTTTTCAAAGTACCAGAGGTCTAAGGCAGGGTGATCCCATCTCTCCTATTTTATTCACTATTATGGCTTAAAGTTTAGGCAGGAATCTAAAAAATTTGGTTGACTTTAAATTTATTTCTAGTCTCAAACCTTCCTCGGGCAATCTGGTGTGTTCCCACCAACAATTCGTTGATGACACTATGCTTATGGGTCAAGCTACGGTGTCTCAAGGAAAATCTATAAAACAATTGCTTGAAAAGTATGGGAGAGCTTTAGGACAGCTGATCAACAATCAAAAAAGTTATCTGGCCTTCTTCAACACTCTGGATCATAGACAGGCCAAAATTGCTAGAATTCTGGGTTACAGGGTGGATTCCTTTCCTACCACCTACCTTGGTCTACCTTTAAGCTTGAAACCTCCTGAGTCTTTTTGGCTCTCGTTGGTGGAAAGATTTAGCAAGATGCTTGCGGGTTGGAAAAGAGCCCTGCTAAGTCAAGCCGGAAAACTTCAGCTCCTCAAAGCCTCTCTCCAGAATCTGCCTATCTATTCCTTGAGCCTATTTAAGATTCTTGCTAAATTTGCTAATGCCATTGAAAAAACTCAAAAAATATTTCTTTGGTCGGGTGTTGAGGAAAATAAAAGACTTCCCTTAAGTGGCTGGAATCTGGTTTGAAGACCTAAAAAGGCCGGTGGACTTGGTTTAAGAAGAATCAGAACTGTCAATAAAATCCTCTTAGCTAAAAAAATATGGAGAATCTCCTCTTCTTCTAGGGAGTGGATTGATATTCTGGGTAGCAAATACTTAGAAAACAACTGTTCTTCCATTATAAAGAAGGACCCCCACCTTCTTCCCAGAGGGTCTACATGCTGGAACAATATAATCAATGGTAAAAAGATTGTGGATGATGGTATTGGATGGCAAGTGAGAAATGGTAATCACACTAGATTCTAGGAGGATAGATGGCTTTTTAAGGAGCCCATTATAAAATTCAATTCCTTCAGTGAATGGGCTGAGAATTGTAAGGCACGGTTTGGAACTTATGTGAAAGATTACAAAGCGAATGGTAATTGGGTGGACTTGTGCAGTGTTAGTCAAGCTTTGGCTCCCATCCAGTCTTCTCTGATGGCTATTAGACTTAGTTCTGAGCAGTTGGATGATCGTATGGTTTGGATCGATGAACCCTCTGGCAATTTTTCAATGTCATCTGCTTTTGCTAGGATCACTTCTTCTCTAGATCATCCTCCCTTCTAGTCTAAAGCTTGGTTCAAACATTTGATACCTAAAATTAATATCTTCTTTTGGATCCTTCTCCAAAACAAGGTGCTCGCGATTGATAACCTGTGTAAACGCAGATTTCAAATTTTAAATAGATGCTTCCTTTGTAAGATGGAGGCTGAATTTGTGCGTCATTTATTCCTTCATTGCTCATTTGTTGCTTCTCTATGGGAAAAATTCATCAGGTTATGGCACCTTCCTTGGGTTTTCCCTTCGTCCATTGAAGATTTCTTCTCTCAATGGAAAGCCCCGACAAGGAATCCTATGCTCAATATTTTTTGGGATTTATCCTTCCCTCATGTTGCTTGGGGCCTCTAGAAAGAACACAATAATAGAATTTTTAGGGGCAAAGAAGCCTCTATGGATATTGTCTTTGATAAAATTGTCAGATCCCTGAAGAAAAATTTCAATGTCGTGGCCCAGAAGGACAGAATTCCCATGAAAGCGGAGCATTTGCTCTATGACTTAATTGTTGCTAAGGATTGGAACATTAGTCTAGATTTGTCTAGTACTATAATGAAGGCCAAGAAGGACAAAGAGGGTGTTTGCTGGTCTTTTCCGCCAAATGGGTGGATCAAAGCTAACTTTCATGGTGCGGCTAGAGGCAATCTGGGGGTGGCAGGCTATGGAGGAGTTATAAGGGATTCCTATGGAAATTTCATTGGAGCGATTGCCTCACCTCTTGGCTCTCAAGCTAATCATCTGGCGGAGGTTGCTGGCACTTTTCACATCATAAATTTAGCCAAAGTCTTAACATTAAAAATCTGTGGCTTGAAGGAGATTCCAAAAACATAATTGACTGCCTCTGTGGCAAGTCTCCCCCCTTGTGGACCATCAAATCGTGGATTGAGGATGCCATATTGAACTTGGCTAAATTCAAAAAAGTTAAAATATCACATGCTGATAGAGAAGCCAATGCTATTGCGGATTTTTTGCTAACGAAGGAGTTAGGAGTAAAGATGTGCGTACTTGACTTAATACTAGCGATCTAAACTCTAATGTCTATGCCCTATTAAATTATGATAAATCACATGGAAAAGCGATGTGTTATCCCTTTAATGAGGACAGGTTGGATCTTTCACATCACAATCATTACAGTGCATGGGACCAAGCCTAGTGGCTTAATTTGCAAGAAAACTCTGCATGCTTTGTGGGTTCTTAGATTTGGTAGGGCCAATTTTAGTAAAGCTTGCGTTTGGGTCTACCCCACTGTGTTGGCCGAAATGGGAGGAGACAGAAAGTGAATTGAGTTGAACAGCTACTATATACACATGAAAAATTCTAAGATTTGGAATAATATTAAAAGCAGAGGGTTGCTTCCTTTCCTAGAGAAGCTTCATGGCTCTAACTAGGAGGCTACAGATCTCTTTGTTAAAAATTGGAATAACGGTAACTTGACCCTGTTTGGTAGGAATGTGGAACTCATCGAAAATATTATTGTTGATGTTACGGGATTATCTACTGAAGGGAAGAAGTTCTTTAGGGACAAGGCTTTTTTTGATGAAGCTATGATCAGATTTCTTGAAAAGGACAAAGAAAGGCTAAGTATGGTTAAAATTGCTAATAGCTACTTCGATTTTGACACCATAAAGGCTATTTGGAGAAAGGTTATGTGTTTCATCATGGAGTACATTATGGTGGATGGACACTTCACTAAAGTCTATGGCTACCACTTTTCTCTTCTCAACCACTTCCGATACAAGGTAAGGGTCTCCATCCCCTATTATATTTTTTGTTCCTTGAAGAAAAGCTTGGAGGATAATAAGAAAAACCCTAAAAGATTCCCCATTCTACACACTGGGTTAATAAGGTTGATTGTTGAATATCTCTATGTGCCTGCTCGTGCTATTCTGGAAACCATCCCTAATTCTGAGAGTGATGACACTAAGCCCAATGGCTCGGAGTATCTGCCTAACTCTAGTCTGGCTAGAAAAGTCCCTAGCTTGCACACTATTCCTTCTAGGAATTCTGGTAAAACCCGCGTTGAGCTCGAGTCTGACAGCCCTTCCCTTAAGAACAACTCTTTTGATAAGAAACCTCAGTCCAAAAGCCTTGTTTCCCATTCTGAAGAGTCCTCTAAGTCGAAGGAGTCTGATGCCAACAAAACTGAGCTTTGCGCTGATCCTCTACTGGATAAACACATTAATTATCACCCCCCTGTTATTCCTAACCCTGAGAATGCTTTCCCTAATACTGGAAAAGAGCCCTCTCTAGATATTCTAAACCTAGCCAAAACCAATTATGAGTCCCACTTCAAACTCTTGGAATGGACATTCACTGAAATTAATGAGTTGAAAATAAAAAATTGGGCCTTGCAAAGCAAGATTGATGAGCTGGGCGCAAAGATTGTTGAGATTGAAAAGAAAGATGTGGATCACAGTAATAGAAATATAGACTCCAAGGTAGAGAACATATGGAATATCATCAAAACCATCGCTGAGCAAAACAACCGTATGGCAAGACACAATGCCATTATCATTAATGCGATGACTGAGAAGCTAGAAAAACCCCAATAGGGTTCTCTGGTGGTGGATCTGGAGGAAATAGAGGATAAAAGTTAGGATACAGAAGCGAGAATTTCCAGAAGAACTAGAGCCAATCTGAAGCACAAGGCCCCCCTTACTTCGAAGATGATTCAAACATTTAAAAAGGGTGTCAATGATATGCAGAATCTGGAGGCGGAGATGGAGTCTGTCCTCATGACTCTGAATTAACGGTTGGGGTTTTCTTTGTGGTTACTTTGTTGTTCCTTTCGACTTGACCTTTCTGGTCTTTTTCATTTGGTTGTTGCTGGTCTTTTCTTGGGCAACTAGTTTTTTTGGTTGGACTTTGGTGTCCTTTTTTCTATTTTGTAAACGTTGTGGTTTCGGATCCCTATAAAACCCGTTTTACCCTTTCATCAAAAACAAAAAAGAGGCTTACGCATTGTACTTTCCATTCTTGAATATGCTATTCAAGTGTGCCTGAAGGGTCATCTCTCTACTTAAGAGTATCCAATATTGTTTCATGATCAGCATTACTAAGTGTCCATAGTTTTTTTGTCTTTGGTCTGGCATGATGCTTCAACAACTTAACATTTGTTGCTATAACATGGTGTGAATACATGAGAATGGTTTTTTGTTTCTCGTAGTCTTGAAATGCAGGTATGCCATTCTTTCTAATCATGTATGTTCGCAACCAAGTTCCTGCAACCACAACTGAACCTATAGGATACACGAACCCATCATCATCTTCCATTGATTGTGTTAGCTTGTTCTTTACCCGCACACATCAAGCCAACCAATATTCTGATCTCTCTTCATTCCCCTGCGGTTCAACAACTGCAAAAACATGTCCTAGCTATAGTAGATCTAAAAGCCAGTCATAATCAAGTGAACTTTCCATTGTGTAATTTTTCATGGATATAGTTTGAGATAAAGGAGTTAGATACTGTGGAACCCATGTATCCACCCACTCACTTGACTCGCATTGAATACAACTCTGACAAAAACAAGCCAACTATCATGTCCAAATGGTCCATGTGCTTGCATCTGAGCTTTGAAACAAATGCATCTTTGAAGAATATTTGATTGTATGACAATCCAATCTGCCTCCCATTGTACCCTCCTCAACCAACCAAAAGAATTTGTGCACTATTGAATCAAGTGTCCCTCCCGGTGACAATGTTGAACTACACCAATCAATAATAGAACATGCATCACTGAATTTTGCTCCTGAAATCTTCAATTTCTCCTTAACTAGAGCTCTTTTTACACATGCACCTTCTCCATCATGCTCCCCTTTCCCATGCCCAACTTCAAAAAAACTCCAAATATTAGGTACACCCCTCTCTACTTGCATTCTACTCAACCAATAAAACATACAAGCATTCTTGAATTGACCTGTACAGTTATCTGACCAAATGAGATGTCGGCCCAGTGCTATATCATGCTCCTGCAAGAACTCAAAAAAAATCTTGAAACAATGTTGGACATACTTAGAAAAGTGAGATCTATCATCACTCATATAAAAATGATACTCTTTGATTATCTTTCGATCCTCCTCTATACTATCAGGTGCATGTCTAAATGTTATGTGGACAAAAATAGCAATCTGAATAGAATTGTAATACTGAGATTGTACCTCGTTTTGTGGTTGCAATGTGTAGTTTTCGGCAAAATCAACCACTGATATAATAGTGCCAATCGGAAAAGAGTCCTTACATATCCTGAATTGTTGATCCAACCACTAAGACCTATGACTATGCCTTGCATATTTGTAGAAAAGATTGTCCTAAAAATCTGAAATAAAATCAGCAACACTGCATTCTTTTGTAACTAACTTGCATCTAGAACCTTCACCTCCACTCTGCAAAGTATATTTGACTATATCATATCTCTTTTTATAAACAAGATTCTTTCCAAATTCATTTTCCGAACCCTCATGAAAACATTGACCAAACTTTGACAAGCCACCACATTGTGAGCACTTCACATTTAAACAATCATTTCTATAGAAAAAGGAACCATCATCCCTAGAACATAAAAATAGATCTAGCAAGTCCCTTGATGATTTCGGAAGATGCTTTGCACCACACTCCTGCAACATTTCATTAGTATGCAAAGTAGAATGGATATAGCATAATAGTTCATGGTACATTGAAAACTCCACATGGTATTTGCAACAACAAGTATTATGAATCTTAAGAGGCACACAATAGAATGGCTTCAAACCTTCAAAAGTTCTTTGCAATATTTCCATATTTGGATGTATTTGATTAAATTTGTTGAACAACATTGTTTGGCTTGATTCCAAGAAATGTTTAGGATGCGGTGTATGGTCTCGACTGCCAATTCTTAACTTTAAAACATCCTTTGCATTGAGTGATACTCTAGAGTTATCATGCCAAAATTGTTGAATTGCCTACTTTACATTATCGGTTAGCTTCTTATCAACACTTGTAAGCCTTCCGGAAAAAGCCCATGTATCATTTTTAAGAGGATCATCTATTCTTTCTCTTCTTGCAAGTGCTCTATCCAAATTTTTATGATTTAAGTCATTATCAATACAAGTTTGTCTCATAAAGCGAGCCTTTTTCAATTGATGGCTTACTATGGTAGTGGTAATGACTCTCTGAGCAGCTCTCTTATCTTTTTCCTTGTTATTTTTTCCAATAGACTTGAGAGCATTAAAAATATTTTTGACAATAATAGAATTTTTTCGGTCCTCTTGTTTAGACGAATCTTCAATTTGGCTAGCAAACATCTCATCTTTTGCATCTTTAGCAATTGTACAAAAAGTTGGCATTGCTCGGTCAATGTCTTATCGCTAAAATATTGGTTGAAAAGTATTGTAGCCCACAACTAAATAGTTTGTTTTGACCTCTTGCCTTCAAAATTGTTTACAATGTTATCATCAATTTCAACTAACCATTTAGGGGTCCTTGAAGGTCTTGAATTTGGAATACCTCTATCTTCCACACAAGGTTCTTCATTTCTCATGTAATTTGGTGAAACACAATTTACACTTGCTTCAATATTATGTTCAACATCTTCATTTCCAACATTTTCACCTTGAACATTTTCAATATCAATTTGAACAATTTCATTCCCAATTTCAATATCATGTTCAACATCTTCAATTCCAACATTTTCATTATCAATCTCAATATTTTCATTCCCAATTTCAATATCATGTTCAACATCTTCAATTCCAACAATTTCATTATCAATTTCAATATTTTCATTCCCAATTTCAATATCATGTTCAACATCTTCAATTCCAACATTTTCATTATCAATTTCAAAATTTTCATTCCCAATTTCAATACCATGTTCAACATCTTCAATTTCAACATTTTCACCTTGAAATTTTTCAATATCAATTTGAACATTTTCACTCCCAATTTCAATATCATGTTCTACATTTTCACCTTGAACATATTCAATTTCCTCTTCACTTGAAAGACCATAGGGCTCAAGTTCACCAATATTTAACATACCTTGTCTTTTCTTTCTATGACCTTCTCTATCTCTTTGTCTATATCCTTCAATTTGTTCTTTTGTCAGCTTTCTCTTACGTTTTTGCTTCTGACGACTATTGCTCCCCATTATACCAAATAAAGATACTAAAAAATCAATATGTATGACAAATTTGAGTACAAGAATCTCCTAAAAGTTTATCTTTGTCTCTTCCTGTCTGAAACCACACGTTTGTCGCTTGCAAAGTGTTGCAAATAGAATGCAGGGTCCATTGGAATGCACAAAAATAGCCCACATGGGGTTTTTCTATGGCCCATAAATCGGTTATCTGATTTGAATCGGATATCCGATTTATAAAACATGTTCTCCAATTGTAAGATTTAACCTCTGCACAATGGAGTTCCACAAATTGGATACCTGATTCAAATTGGATATCCGATTTGTACACACATAGACCAAAGGGAGAGGGAGAGGGAGAGGGGGAGAGGGGGAGAGAGAGGGAGAGGGAGAGGGAGATAGAGAGGGAGAGGGAGGGAGAGAGGGAGAGGGAGAGGGAGATAAAGGGAGG